>VZRW01010291.1:146517-176581 GCA_013398125.1 Aegotheles bennettii
GGGCAGAGCTGGGTTGCGCCCAGTAAAGGGACAGAGCCGAGGCGAGCAAAGCATCGGTGTGAGAGCCCTGGCGCTGCCCAGGGGCTCGAGCATCGGGCTCTGGGTCTGTGAGTGAGTGAGTGAAAGGCGGCTCAAAATGGATTTAAAAAGGCCTGGCAAAAGGGGAGAGGTGTGAGGAGATAGAGGTGAGGTAATTCTGCCTCTTTGTGCTACTGCAGTGCTCTTCAGCAGCCAACTTGAAGGTGAGGAAAAAGGAGGAAGCAGTGGCCAAAATGCTCAAGCAGAGCACTTCTGGAAAGTTGACAGCATATCCGAGTCCAGGTGTTAGACTGAGCTATGCAGATGAGATTTATTACACGTTTTACAAGTATTAAGAACCACAGGGCTCCCTCCCTTTGGGGCTTCCTATTTTCTGCAAGGAGGGCAGATTTGGTAGGTGCCAGTGACAGAAAATGCAAGGTGAAGTTTACTGATTGCAATGTTGAAGTCAGAAGTGAAAGAGGCAAATGAAGTGAAAGAGGCTTAAATAAAGAGAGGAGTTAGCAAAGAAGTGTCTTGAGTAAGCATCTCTTGCCCAAGTGGAACACTTCAGGCTTAGATTCACTGCAGCAGTTGGGAAACAATGCTAGACCTTTATGTCTCAAGACACACAAGGCAGTGGGAGAAATCACTGAAAGGTTTGTACAGCTGAGTATCGGGGGTACAGAGGAGTCATTGTTAAAGGCAGAGATGAGAAATACAAGTACAGGTACAAAATAGAAATGTGAATTTAATTTGGCAGCAAGTAGGAAACATGTAGATTAGGTCTTCACCAGTATATCAAGGCAGAATAGGGAAAGGATGTTTACTGGTTGAACAACAGGGTTTGAAATTCTCACACGAAAACAAGGCAGAATGAAAATAGTGGAGGTAACTACATGTATCAAAATCTTTTTAAGAAGAGAGTCTGCCTCTTCAGCCAAGTGGCTGAGAAAGGAAAGTGAAGGAAAGCAGTCAGTATCCTAAGTCTAAAGCTTTTAAAAGAGAAAAATAGCATATCTTAGCTAGGAAAGCAAAATAACCCCCAAAGGCAGAATGAGCCGACAGCAGCAGTAACATAGGAAATTAATGACTGCGAGCATGAAATACAGACACAAAAACACTGCCGCAAAGTCATTCTTGAAGAGCGTACGATATACTGGGCATTTTAAATTCTTTTATTCTTTTCTGACTCTCATACTGTCGTATGTACTCTGCTCTTCCTGTTGCTAGGTCAGTCTGGACAATCTTAAGGTTTGGCATTTTTCTTTCTTTTCTTTCACGTCTGAGAACTTGGTCCCACTTGTTTAATCAATATAAAATCTTTCTTGATGACTTCAGCTTTAAAGCATCAGAACGGCTCAGAACAAAGATTGCTGCAGGTTTACACCATCCTTTCCCTCATCAAAAAGTGTATCCCACCTCTTTTGAAAACTCTGTGTTTCCCTCATGGCCAGGTGTGTAGATGTGTGGTAGTTGAGGTGGGTCAGATTTGAAATGTCTGTTTTCCGTAGCTTGATTACTTTGAAAATAAGTGCAACAGGTTTTTGTGTTGATCTGGTGGCAGGAAGTAACCCCGGAAAGGAGACACACCTCAGAGAGAAACAAGTATAACTAAAAATGCTATCCTATTAGTTACATACATCTGTTACTTTCTACAAATTCATAGGATGTTTATTTGGCTCCTTCTGCTCAACTTCACTCACATTTTCCATCCATATTTGCAAGCTAGCATCCTTTAGAAGAACAAACCTATAATGGTCATTGAATTCTGAAAAACAACATCTTAACAGCAGACAGAGTTACTGTTTTGGTGGGAGTAAATTAATGGTACTGTAGTATTTCTAGAGGGAAAAAAAAAAGAGGTGCCTCTTCAATTTGCCAGCCTTTAACGGCAGACCAAACAAATGCCTACTTTGCTGAACTACAGTGTTTTCCCCTATACTGGTACACTGGTCTAATCCAAGACAATTAGGTTTAAGTTTGTTGGCAAACAGCAATCCCTGTGAGAAGCCTGCATTTCTGTGATCAACAACAAATCCAGGGACATTTGGTTTCTCTATCTGACAGACAGGTAAAGTAGCTAAATTAATTTTGGTGAATAATTTCTAATGCTTTGCAAGGCAGAAGAAATCTCCTCCAAAACTATTTTCTTACCAACAAGTCTTTAGAGCGTGAAACAAGAAGAGGGACAGAAACAAAAGGTGTTTGCTTCATCAGAGAAGTCACATTGCTAAATGCTGACCACGGTGGCTTTAGACAGAAACCACACATGTACAGATCTGGAGAATGTCACAATCTGATATTGCAAAGGAGCGTGAGCTCTGCATTTGCAAAAGCCTGAAACATCACTAGTTTCAATGCAGATTTGTAATTAGAATTTCTCAAAAGAAGCAGCTTTAGAGTGGCTTTAATATGTACACCCACAGAGAGCAGCAGCTATAAATGCAGATGAGAACTGGAAGGGTTTTCATGTACTGTAACAAAAGGAAATGGCTCCAGAGGTAAGTCTGCAAAAGAAAGCCACACGTGTCTGGATTTCAAGCCTATGTTCTCTGAACAACCTGGAATTTGTAGTTTAGGCACCATCTATTAGCACATAACTTCCCTTTATACCGATCCTTTATTGTTCTGCTCCCTTAACAAATGCCAAATACAAACTGGGAGAATGCAGAAGGTGCAAAACTGTGAATTTAAGATGTGGAAGGAGTGAAAGTAAGTCATATTTCCACCAGAGGGTCAGAGGGTACAAATTTAGTCACTAGCCATTTAAGCCCAAGTTCTAGCTCTGTTCATTCAACTTCTACCAGGAGCAGCTGGCTTAAAAGAGCTGCACCTGATCACAGCAAGGAAAACATAGCCCACTAACCTGTCTTGGAAGCAGCCAATAGCAGGTATTAGGAGGAGGGTAACCCTTCTGTTACAGAATGATGTTATCCTTAGTGTGACTACCCAACTTTTGGCATGGCTGTGGAAAAGGTATGGCTCAATTGGCTCATTTTCATGGGTTGGGTTGCGAGTTGATGACACTGTCTTCATCATCAAAGCTGGTTTAAGATGTTGTCTATTCCCCACTAGCCATTTTTTCCCGTTGTTATGTCTTAGCTTACTGCTCTAGCGGTGCTGATACAGGTGCTTCAAAAGCCATATTGTAAACTGGATCACCAAAGTAGACTTAAAAAAGATGAAGAAAAAAAGATGATCTAGTTTATAGGCCCACAGAGAGATGCATCAGCACAACTGAAGGGATTAAACTGAGGCATTGTGGCAGGAGTCTTTCAAGTTGACTTTGCTGGTGGAGAAAATTTAAGCGTGAACTATATCTGCACCCCAAGACTGGGTAGGAGGGGAGGAGCCATGCCTGGCATACTCTAGCATTTAAAACAGTTACTCTACTTTTCACCTCTCCCCAACCCTCCCTCCACCCACACAGTCCTCCGTGAACAACCTGCTGAACTCCTGCTCCCTCATTGTGGTTCTTGATTCAGCTTTACTAAAAGAGGAACATGTTTTTACTTTCTCAACTCATTAATGACAAGATCTGCAGCTGAAAAACAAAGCATTTACGTACAGCATCTCTGCTCGCTTGGGATACCATTCAGAGGCATAAATCTCTGCCCAGTGGTTATGTAGCGCAGTAAGTATATTTATCTTGTGCCCAAGTCCCTCCTTTCAATAAAATGGAAGTGACATCATCTTGTAGAAGGGGCCTTAATTGGGGAAGCAGGTTATCAAACAGCTGTGCTCTGACTGAAGTCATGGAAGTATCCTCAGGAACACACCTATCTGAAAACTTGGGCAGAGGAGAAGTCTTCTTGGAGCTTGTGGGTTCCTCCAACCCCGAGACGGGATTACAACTCCATTGTGCATGGTTAGAGACACCACATTCCTAATCTGACATACTAAGAATAATGTCCCAGAGCTCTTTACCTCCAAGGAATTCTAATATAATAATCTCTGTCATTTAAATGCAAGCACAGTGCTAAGCAACAGGAATTTTTTTGTTCAGTATATCTGCTTCCTAGCCTTGTTTCCTCTGGCCTTGCTCACTTGCTGCTCACTATTTTCTGTTCAGCTTAAATTTGGAGAAAGCTGGCATTCAACACTTATACAAAAGGGCCAACAGGAATACAAACCATCCAGCAAAAGTATCTTTGCCCCAGAACCAAGATTTGGAGTCTGAGTTTTCTGCCTCGGGCCTATTCAGACTTGTCCAAAATGCCAGCAGAACACATCCTGTTACCTGCCTTAAATAAGCATGGCAACTCTTTGCTGCAGAAAACAAACTGAGCATTTTCACACAGTCTGTTATGATTTGGCTCCTTCAGGGATAATTCAGCAAGTATGATGCATGTAATTTTAGGCTTGTCTGTCCTGGCATCACAGCTCCCTGGTTCAAAAGTTGCCAAGGATCCCTTATTAACATCTCAAATACCTCCTTTTCCTTCTCCCTTTCTCAGAGGGGGTAAGAAATGCTTCGGATTCCTGAGTTCAGAAGGGCTTGGGGGTAGTCTTCTTACTCAGCAGAGGATAAGCTGAAAGGAGAATAACATGCCTCCCCAGCCCCTCTGTCACCCTGCACCTGTCACACTTATGACACTCAGGTAGCAAACATACTCACCAGGCTTGGCTCAGGTATTGATAAGGAAAAAATACTTTATAAAGAGATTGAGAAATCCATCTAAATGCCGTTTAATTCGCCTGAATAAGGTAGGGCTGTGGAGAGCTTTACATCACCTTTGCTTCTCTTTTCCTTCCCTACGTCTCAGGATGAGCTATGTTTTTAGAGAACCAAGAATTCAGTTTCAGGGTGACTATGCTATTTGGAAAACAGGACTATGTTCATAGAATATATAAGGGTGATAGCATTCAGCTACTTCACTTTTTTTTTATTTACTGTTTTAATTGCTTTTCAGCCTCAGTCACCTTTATGGACCTCTAAACAAAAGACATGTATATGGGTGTTTGTTTCCCTCTTCCTCTCCCCAAGCATCTTCCTATAACAGGAATTTAGTTGCCACTTATTTTTTCACTCCCTAGAAAAATGTGAGAGCACCCTTACTTACAGCTTGCTGCCTTTCCTGAGGTTACGGTGTGAGCTTTTGCTCTGCTAATGGTGCCTCTCAGCTGACCTCATGGTTGCTGTTTGTTTTTGGGCTCGACCTGCAATAGTAATCAAGGCCAAATATTTGCTCAAATGAAGTGGTTCTGCGGTTCTCATTCCAGGGAACTGGCTGAGGACAAAGTGAAACTAGCTTGAAATGTTCTAGTATGCCCAAGAGATGCTAAGGACAGGGGATTTTTCCAGTGCTGTAGAAAGTTGTCCGGATTCTCATTGCAGCTTTGTTGTGGGAACTGCAGGGGAACTAACTTGTTTATAGCCTGCCACAATTAAAGACACCACTTTTGTCTGCCAGAAACCAAAGTCGGTCCAGTCAAAGCCAAACTTCGGGACCATTCTTTCAGGCTACAATCAGAAAGAAGACTCAACATGAAGTTACGCAAGTATTTGTTCTCCCTCTTCTGAAAGACTGAAGCCCACATTTTTCTGATAAGAGGAGGCTACATCCTTTGTGCTTGCAAGTCAGCAGCAGGTCTTATAAACACACCCACAGATTCTCAGCGTAGCATATTGCAAGTTCTGTGCGTCTGGAGCCAGTGCATGCTTTGCTCAACAACCCCCTTTTCATTTCTGCCAAGATTCCCTCCCACATTTGGGACTTCATTCCTGCTCCCTTGAGAGCCTCCTCAATTTTTCCAGCTCCTCCGGCCTCCCACTGTCAGCATGGACTGTTCTGTACGGCTTTGCCAGTCTGCTCTGCCTTTGGAAACGTATGGGCCAGTGCAAGAAGCTGGGGCAAAAAGGAAATGCGTGCATTGCTCTTATTCTCAGCCCCATGTTTGGGTCAGGTGGATGGACCAGAAGGCTGAACTGACAGCACAGGCACGGAAGGCAGAAGATTAGCTGGGATTTACTGAGGCGCTAGCTTTGTACAATGTGAGAAAATACCAACAGAGATGCATAAGATGCCATCACTGTGGGAAACCACCTTTTAGCTGAGGTGCAGAAACACTCCGTTTAACACAGTCACCTTCTTTCCCATTTATCAGAGAATTGTTTCCCGAGATTGTTCTGGAACAACCACCGGCCATCCTACATGTTTGCATAACACACAATTCCTGTCAAAAACCCATACTTCACTGAGGAGCAGCAGCCTCCTGAGCTGCCCAACTGCAGGTTAGCACCTACTTTGCAAGATTTCTTAGCTACCAAGAGACAGGAAGGCGTTAAAGGAACCAAACCAGAGGCACTCAGGAGCTTCTTGTGAAATTTCTCTACATGAGGTAGTGGCTTGTGTTAGGCTGGGATGGAAGGAGTCCCGCAGGCACTGCTGCCTTCTGCACTGGCCTAGGGGTGGGGGTAACAAAAAAGAGTTTAGAAGGTTTTCTGTGGAAGAGAGTATTTGGACTTTGAGTTACAGACCCAGCATGATACAAATCTAAAGCATGAAATAAGAAGATGGCTCTGCTCTCTTCTACCTAGGGGGTGAAGGCATTCAACCCACGGTAAACCCTGTCATTTCTGTTATGCATGGTGTAAAAACATCCTTAAACCTCTTGCTACTCTACCATTCTCCTGATTTCAACTGCATCTCACGCTGAACTTTAAACACACGCCTGTACATAAGTTTGCGGCTAATTGTGAGACAGCACAGAGGCCTATAATTCTTTGAGTCTTTATAGAGGAATGTACAGGTATAAAAGCCTTTTGAATTTTCATAAGCCACCCCTTAGATGTGGGATAGCAAAGCACAAAAAGACGAAAACAAGATGCTCACCCGATGATTCAGCTTTCCTGCGAAAGTTCTTCTAGCAGCCATCATAACCCTGAAAATAATCATCCCAGCCCCATTTTCCTGTGGGCTAAAAACACATCAGCCATGAGGATCATAATTTAAGGGTTTTGTTCCCACTAGGAATCCATGAGAAAGAGCTTTGCATTACGTGGAGAAAAAAGAATCATATGCAGGAAAAGAAGGTATGTGGGGGGTTTTTTGCTTTTTTTTGGTGTGTTTTTTTTTTTTGGTTGGTTGGTTGTTTTTTTTACTTAAGGAATGCTAAATCAGGTTTGGCTTTGCTAGGGGACATACCAGCTGTCTTCAAGCTCTTTTTATTATGATCTCTATTGTACCTTAATTGAGAAAGGAGGGTGTGGAAGCATCAACAAAGGCTCCCCTTTGTAGTGTGTTAATTAGGCACAGGAGTTAACAAAACCCCTCAGTTATATACAATTACCTTTCCCCAGGCTTACTTTCATTTTCATGCTACCACGTTTTTACTAATTTTCTATTAGTTTTCCAGAGTGGACAAGACTAATTTCTAAAATTAGTCTTCTAATTAGCAAAGAAAAGAAAAAAAAATCCAAGCAGGAAAATATGTAAAGCAGGAGAGGAAAAAAGGTATAATTAGAAGCACTTCTAATTGTGCTTCTTCAGGATACAAGAGCCCAAGGTCGCTTCGGATCACTGCAGTGTCTCCTTTAAAACTGAAAATCTAAATTGTGGTCTCCTGGGATTGATTCTGGGTGTAAGTACCTGGGAATGGGAAAGAATCTGATCTGGGTGTCCTGAAATGAGTGCTACCTACACCCCTGCAGGAGGAGGAAACAGAGGAAAGCAAGAGAGGCTGCGAGCTGTAATTCTTCAGACCCTCTCCATCCATTCCATTTGCAAAGCAATTTTTGCTTTAAAACGAGGGCTTGGCCTGCAGGACATCTTTTTGCCTGCCAGTGTCCTGTCCTGCCTGGCTGTTGGGCATACCCTCAGACCCAGAGACATGCAGCAGCTGGGAGGGGAGAGGCCTCTGCCTTCCTCCCTGCCAGCGATACACTTCATTCCTGATGGCAATGACCTCACCTCTTGGCAGGGGAGCGCCCGCCACCCTGGCACTGGTACCCCCCCTCCGCCTCCCTCTGCCTCCTGGCACGGGAAGGAGGAAACCCAAGGCCTTGGGCACTTCTTTTGCCTCAAAAAGAGGCAATCCCAATGATGGAAAACTGTACTATAAGGACAACTGCCAATCTCAGTGCTGAACATTTTACACCCTGCATTGACATGAAACCTTTCACACTGCTGCTCTTTAATCTTTTTCTCTGTTGAATTTCTGGAGAAAGGTCGAGTGAGGCACTTTAACCCGCAGCATTGGGAGGAGCACTTTATGATTCAGTCTCCAGTCAGTGTCACTTCTCTTGCCACCTGTGATAGTGCTGTTTGCCCAAGACCTTTACAATGTAGAAGGCACCCAGATATTCAAGCATAGACATCTGTGTTCCCTGAAGGTTGCCTCCGTGTCCAAGGAGCTGCCCAAAAAGCAGGGGAGCAGTGTTTATGTAGGACTGGGGAAAGAGTAGCTTGAGCTACAGTCCCAACAGGGTCCGTGTCTCCTGGCCTTCCAGCAGACCCGGAAAAGACTGTCTAGGGGAAAACTCGTAATTTTCAGTGGCAGCATCCCAAGCACAGCAGTTCTCATTTGGAGCAACCTTGCCTCTCCTCTCTGGAGGAGACTGAAGATAGTCTAGTGAAGATAGGCATTCCCCCCCCTTTATTGCTGCACATCAAACCACAGTCCTCCTTTTTCACAGTTTCAGTAGCACAGGCTGATTTTCAAGCCAAGATCAGCTTCTGTTGCTTTCCCCAAAGAGCTTTCAAGCTCAAATGGACCAGACAAACTCAGTTGGAGAGAGCAATCAAAAGTGAAGAAAGGCTGAGAACAGCCCCAATGCCGGCAGCAGGTCCCATGCAGAAACTAGGTACAGGATACTACCCCGACTGACTAGGTAAGTCAGGGAACAAAGGACCCCATGGCAGCACAGAGCTGCTTCACGTACGATGGAAAATGTTTAAACTGCTGTAGTTGGGGCCCACAGGAAACTTTTGGAAAGTTTGTGCTGGGTCTAAGGAACCAAGAGAGTCAGTGTTTAAAATATACACCGACAATTAATTGCTTCATTACTTGGGAAAAACTGAGAAGTGAAGAAGGAGTAAAATTCAGCTACATCAGGAAACAGGCAAATAATTGTCTTGACAGATATACCAGGTCTTCTGCTTCTGGTCTGGGACTTTGCTGCTGTTCAACCCACAGTTTCTTCCTTGTTGTGATAAGGTTCTCCTTGCAGGAGACAGCAAGGTCCCCTCTGCATTCAGGTATTCCCCATGGGAATGCACTGCATCTCAGAAAGGCCAATATGCCCTCAGAAGATCGTCTTCCTAGAGAGAAAAGATGGGGGAAGGCTGCCATTTGAAGGCTCACATGCTAAGCATAAGACCCTGAGGACAGCTTCCTCCCTTGACACCAACAGCAGGGGCTGCACGACACAGCTAAGTCACCCCCACTGTGTGCCCCCATGTGCCTCAGGTCCCCAGGGGCTGCGTAGGGTGCAGGGGACCCCACAAGGGAAGTGCCAGCACCATACTATAGGATTAGGGCCAAGCTCAGCAAGGTGGTGTGACACCTGCCTACACACTGGTCACCACAGCTCCTCCCTGTCATGCAGTCCTCTGCCTGGGTGCATCCCCGTCTCCTGTGGGATCTCACAGGCTGGAAAAGAAGCAAGCAGAAGCAACTTGCATAGGGTTGCTTACCATCTCTGCTACCACCTTATTTTGCCCTGCTGTACTGTTTTTCTTTCTCCTCCTACACCTTCACCTGTACATATGCTCTCAATTGAAGAATGAAAGTGCCACCCTTCAAAGTAAAGGAAACTTTTGGCCCCTGAGCTACTGAAGAAAGCCACACCGGCCTGCTAGGCGGAGTCCCCCTCCCACAGCACTTTGTAAAGCAAGCAAACAGTCTCAGACAGGAGGCTTTCTGCACTTTGAACTGTCCAAGGCAAGGAATCCTGCAGGGCAGAGCACCTGGAGAAACTGGACCTTGTGGACTGGGCTTGCACATTCATAAGCAGAGACATGGGAAATGCTGCCTTCCTGGAGCTAGAGTGGGGAGGGGAATGCTGGAAGCTGCAGGCAGGAAGAGTCTGACTTGGGAAGGTGCCCAATCTTGCACAGAGCGAGGCAGGTAACGATCATACAGCTATTTATGGCTCTTTTTCCTTGCGACAACCACAGCCTTATATGGGCAAGAGCGCTCCACTCGAGGCAGAGCTGCGGAGGTGGAGCCTCAAGGGGCACTCCTGATGCTCGCTCCCAGGCTATCTGCCTGCACAAGCCACTGACCTCTTTCCCGGGAAAAACCCTGGGAACCCTCACTGAATCCAGCTGGTTAAATTTCAAACTACAAAATGACCCGGATCCCCTCCCCTTCTCCCCCATACCTCCTACTAGCTGGAGCTGCGGTGGAGCAGAAGTGTCTGCATTTGTTATACTGTGGGTATCTGGGAGCACTGGGTTGGAGAGTCCCCACATCTGACGTGGGAAACCTATTCCCATCTGGTTGTGATAGTACTGAGAACCGGAAGAAAAAAAGAAAGGAAAAACAAACAACACTCCCCCTGTCCCCCCCCGGTGTTGCTTGTCCAACACTAGTGAGTGTGTGAAAGGCTGCAGCTGGCGAATCTGGTGCACAAACTCCGTTGCAGATCCTTTTGCCTCTGGATGTGCTTCAGAGCCCCTCAGTATCTGGCTGAGCTGACAGCGTGCGTGTTGGGTTCTTCTACATTTCAACCCTGTCCAATCCACACAGACGAACTCTGCTGGAAACTGGTTACAAATAAAACTGAACATAAACATGCTAAAAATGTCACTATCATCAGATAAGGTTGCTATGCACATAAAATTCCTGACACAAGTTCATTAAACCAAGGACATGAAAAGCTAAGCCACATGCATGTGGTGGGTGGGGTGGGGGTTACAGTGAGTGAGGATTCAGGCTGTAAACTCTGGTGTTGGACTTGTCTCCAGCCTGTAGGACATCACCCCAGGGTGACTCAATTTCTCCCAATGGGAGGGAAAAAAAAATTGAAAAAAGAAGAGATGTCATAGCACCAACTCCCTTCTGGGAACACTGGCATGTTTCAGGAAGGAACACCAGGCAGGAGGCAGGGATTAGCCACTCCGCTTGTAAACTATGGAAGGCTGGCCCTTTGGAAGACAAAGCATATGTTGACCACCAGCCCTCAGCAATCTTTACCAAAACCAGTCATATTTAAGCACTCCAGGAGGCAGTTATTTACAAGAGAGGAAACAAGCACCTAGGGCTTCCTCTATAATACTTCTTGTAGTCATAGCAACTTTCAAGTTGCAGGGTTGGGTGGGCCAGGCGCTACCACACGGGCTTACCAGTTCTCAGACAGCCAGGTCTGCACAGAGGTACATGGGCTGCCAGATGTAACGACCTTCCCTACCATGTACTGAGTTTTTATGGTTCTCAAGCCACATATTGTAAGAGCCAATGGGGTAGGAGCTGTGGGAGTGATTTCCGATGATCCCCCTCCTCTCCTGAGCTTACCCCAACAGCCAGCCTTTACCTGCTTGCAGGCTGTCTGTGGCTTAAGAAAGAGCAGCTGTGCACCCTTTCCCCTGGGATGAGTGACATAGACTAGATTAACCTCCAAGGGTGGAATATCATGGTTGTTCCTCAGCCTCACAAGGGCCCATGTTGAGGCTTGACGACTGCATGAAGCCAACTCAAGCCTGAGCAGCCCCTGAAGGAAGAAGTTCTGTTCTTCCTCCTCTGATCTTCATGCTCCCACTGCCAGTCCCAAATGACACAGCCAGCTGATCCAGCTGAAAACAAACTTGAACCAAAAGAGAGAGAGATCTTTCCAGCTTGATAATTTTCTTGGTCCATTTGGCTACCTGGGTGCTAGAGAGGTGCTAGAAATGCATGGTCATGACAGCCAGACAGAAGCTGGTCAGAAATTATGAGGAAATTGCATCCCAGGAGAGGCCAGAAAGCCTCCTTTCCAGTGATACCATGAATTAATTTACTCCAGCTGCGTGGCTGATCACAGGGGTTGTTATAGCATCCCACATGAAAGTGGTTGCAATTGGTATACGAATTAAGGAACATCCATTGCCAAACATGGAGGATTACCTAAATCACAGCATGATGCAGTGTAGGATGTAACTTTGGATGTCTCCAGTCCAACCACCTGCTTGAAGCAGGACCAGCCTTAAGGTTAGATCAGGGCACTCAGGGGCATATCCAGCTGGGTTTTGAAAACCTCTGAGGATGGCCAATCCACAATCTCTGTTCTTGCCTTTTGTCCTTTCACTGAGCACCTCTAACAATCTCACTCCACCTTCCACATAACCTCCATTTGGGTCGTATAAGACAGCGGTTAGATAATCCCCCTCATGAACCATCTCCTCTCCCTGCAAACCAACCCAGCTTCCTCAGCCCTTGCTCATGTAACAGATGCTCCAGCCCCTGGCCAGCTTCATGCTCCTCCACTGGAGTCTCTCCACTTTGTTAATGTCCCTCTTGCAAATTTAGAGGACCATCGTGAGGAATTGTCCATGGAGGAGAGCAGATATCTTTGCTTACTTGTAAAAGGATGAGTCATTGGGAGCGCATTTGTTGGGGTGTGCATGCACAATTCCACCCTGTGTCAGTGCATGTACACAGTGTTGCACAGGGAGTCAGTGCCTCTGCCTATCATTTAAACGTTGGCTCAGAAGTTTAGGTCATAAAAATGACTGCAAATTCAGTCAAGTCCACGGAGCTGTGCTGGTTTCTATGAGCAGAGCTGTACTGCACATATGCTGTGTGAATGCCGTCCGTATGCGTACCCGGGGACGTCTGTGCACCGTCGCTCTCCTTCAGTGGCTCTGCGCCTTAGCAGGCACGGATCCTCCTTCCCATTGTTATCAGAGAAGATGTTTACAGTCAGGTCTAAATCTGGTCAGGTAACTTCTCGATTACTCACCTCTCAGTTATTACTCTGCTTCAGTAACCTTGAAGCTCGGTGAAGACAGGGTGTACCAGTGAGCAGCTAGGACTGGAAGACAACAGAGATCATGTTCTGCTCTGGTGATGTTGCCCAAGGGCAGTGCATCACTGCCATGATGTCATAACTCTGAGGCACAACCTTCAGAGCATGAAAAAGAACACCCATTACTCAGTGGGCCGGCCAGCAGGTGATATGAAAGGAGGCAAGCGAGAAGGAGGACCTCAAAACTTTCACCTGCCTGCTGTCTCGGGGATGATGGTAAGCAAAATGATGTGTAACTGCACATCAGCGGTGCCTTTTGCAATACCAGGATGGCGGCGTGATGAGCAATCCCTCTGAAGTCTTCATAAAAGATGGGAAATGGGGAAAGCTGAGATGTACTCCAGGCTGTGGATGGGGAAGTGCATCACAAGGATAAGAGATGTCGGATATGAGGTTGACAGATAGGGCATGGACATGATCTACAGGTAGGGTGGGAGGAGGGTGTCAGGGACAGGGCATTTCTGCACTGCTGGCTGAGTGTGCAGCTCAGCTCCCCTCAGTGCACCTTAGACAGCTGAAAGCCCCATCAGGAGTCCCTGGAGAGAGGGCTTGGGGCAGTTCAGTGCAGGCCTCACTCTGGTTCCTGTGGTCTAGATGGGCTGGGCAGGGTAGGGCCAAGGCTGGACCAGCTGCTGACCCAAGCTACAGAGGCACCAGCAGAATGAGAAAGCCCCAGATTGCTGGTCCTCAGTTGGTCACATCCACTCCTGGTATTGCAGCAAGAACTGCCATCAAGCCTCTGTCATAAGGAGCTTTGGTGCTGCAGCCCAGGGCGCCTGGTTTTCTGACACAGAAGGACAAGGGGTGACAGGTAAAGACCTCTTTGGTGTTCGGTTCCAGGCCGGAGCTGTAGGCTTACAAAGAAGAGGAAGTGAAGCAATGCAGCCTGCTATGGGGAACAGGGATGTAAACCTGGGTTAATATAGGGTGAGGGGCTCAAAGGTCTGGCCTAGTTCAGAGCTGGGCAAACTTTGCTGCCCAGATATAGAAAATTATTACAGAAATGCAATAAATCAAGTTTTTACTACAAACCAAGGACAGGAATCACCAGCTGTTCATGTCACCCAGCTCCCTTTAGTCTGAAGCAATTTGGGAACTGCCTTAGGTGGCATGAGCAAAAGGTGGTCAGGTCAAGTTTGAAACATTCCAGGGATCGATATCTCCTTTTGAGACCTTTTGGTAAATAATCCCAAAGCAAGGCAGGGAGGTAAAATACAAACTCAGCTCACCTTCCTCATCAGTGCCACCTCTGGACCGATGTGGCTCAGCTGGGATGGGAGAAGAAGCCATATGTCTGTGCCACCAGCACTGCTGGATATGGGTTAGAGGGCCCAAAATACGTGGGCAACCACTGTAAGCCATGGGACCTTGTTCTCTGCCCAGGGTGGCCCATTCTTCCCAACCCTGCAGCCCGGCATATCTCACCAGGCTTATGTGGTCGCATGCCCTCCTCCCTCCCCAGCTGTACCCCCATGGCCAGGTTTTCCTGCTTCACCCCAAACTCTTCTTCTCATTATTTTAGAACAAACAGAGTTGTGTCTGTTTTGATTTCCAGAAGGTTAGGGGGAGGTCAGTGCTGACATCTGGGCTGGAGATAACATTCCCATCTAATTAGCAAGCCCTGAATAACGAGGGCCTTCCTGTCCCATCCCCCTGTCGTGGAGAGGGAGAGGGCAGAGCCAGCGGAGGTTGGGGCAGGAAAGGGGCAGGGAACTGCCCCATTCGGCAGCATTTTTTTTCCTAGTGCCCCAGACCGAGCTCGAGAGGCTGCTGAGTGGTGCCCACGGGTGATGGTCAGGGGCTGCCCCTCCTTCATCTTCACATGGGCACAGTTTGCAGGCGCCCAGCTTCCATGGCCTCTTTCTCTCAGAATTTGTCCACAGCTTTCCAAAGTGCCAGCAGTGCTGCCAGTCAGCCTACTGCCCAGGGAGAGCCCGCTCACCCCTTCTGCAGAGCAGAGGTTATGGATTTAAGCACCCTGGGTGCTGCCTGCACTGCTGTGTGTGTGGCAAGAGGAGACACCGGGAAACATCATGGTGGTGGGAGTCACAGATGAGATGTGGGGTGGACCACCCGCTGCCCTCCCCTTGGTGTAGGGAGCCATACATTGGCAGCTGTGTCCCTGCTCTCGGGAACTGGGTCATTTATCAGGGCGGCGCAGCCCGCCAGGCCGACATGATGCAGCTGTTTGTGCGCAGTGGTACCGCAAAGAGGAAGCGGCCATGGCAGGAGCTGGCTTTGCCCGGGATGCTGGGTCAGGGGTGGCAGAGGGACACCCAGTCTGTGGGGCTCTGGCAATTTGTAGACATATCTCCCCGCACAGCAGGGCAGGGAGACGCTGGAATAACGCCTGACTCAGCTGGGAGAGGAGCTGCCTGGCTGACTCGCCCTGGGCTCCGCGCCGTCCCGGCAGCTCCCCCATCACGGCCCAGCTGCTCCCAGCCAGCGCTTGCAAAACCCCATGAGATCACGGGCGCGGGCGAGCGTGGTGGGAGCTGATCCACAGCCAGGCGCTCTCCAGGTGAGATTACGACACCGGGCGCACCCGCTCCATGCAGAGCCCCGGCTGACACCCCTTAGCAGGGCCATGACACACCACCAGCCTGCCTGCCTGCCCCCCCAGCCCCGCGGCAGGGGGATTCACTGCCAGCAGCCTCCAGTGCGTGGCTGTCCTCGCCGGAAATGCCACAGCCTGTTTATTCCTTGGAGGGGACGTGACCTTCATTCCCAGCCTCGGTATAAAACCCCACGGACGGAAGGAAAAGGAGGCAAGGGAACAAGGCTCAGGATTTAACACTGGCAGAGCTTGGCCATTATGTCCCTGGCCACAGGCTGAAGAGGACAAGGCTGGAAACCATGCCCTTGGCTCAGCCACGTGCTGCCAGCTGGCAGGAACAGTGTCACAGGGAGCCACAGCGTTGTGGGGAGTAGCAGAACAGGGAGATGACAGCAACCTAAGAAGCTCACTTGTGGCCACGGCCACATGCTGCCAGTTTCCGTGCTGCAGGCTCCAATGAGACCAGCAGTGACAGGTCCCTCATGTTCCCTCATCCTTTTGTCTTAAGGGTGCTGCCAGCTTCTGCCTTCCTGTGTAATACCAGACAGATTAAGAAAACCCCAAACGTTCTTCCTCTGAGTGTCACCAAGAAAACCCAAACTCAGAACAGAAATGAAGCCCAAGGCCAGGGAAGGGGGAACAGGAACTAAACAGAGCCCAGACAGGTACAAGGGGGTTGGTGTGAAGGGCGATCACGTAGTTGAGCATTAGAAATGCAGTGGTAGGCATGATAGCAGCAACCTTTAATATTGCACAAGATCTACAAAAAGTCTCCATGCTCCTGCTAGGATCTTAGGCAAAGCCCATGGGAGCCAGCCTGGCTGGGAAGGGGAAGCTGGACCTCCTCAGGTGGCAAGCTAAGCTAAAAGATCTAAGCTGAAGCTGATCAGCCCCTTGAGAGCAAACCAGGCAAGTGAGAAAGAAGAACACGAGGGTTTTGTCTTGTAGCTTCCTGCCAAGAGCTGGCACAACTGTAAACACAAGTGCAGAACAATAAGGTCTCCTGTCCCAGCAGCTGCTAAAGCCATCACCTGGGGAGCTTCCTGCAATCAGCCAGTGGAAGGACAAAAAAGAGCTCCCACATGCTTTCCTGCAATTTGTCATATGCCTGATCTCTGCTCTGCTCAGTCCCTGCCATGCTCCCTTCCCCCAGAGCCGCCTGTC
Source organism: Aegotheles bennettii (assembly GCA_013398125.1). Lineage (NCBI taxonomy): Eukaryota > Metazoa > Chordata > Aves > Caprimulgiformes > Aegothelidae > Aegotheles > Aegotheles bennettii. The sequence continues at coordinate 163,209 of VZRW01010291.1, forward strand.
TCACGCTCTTAGAAGAGGATGTGGTTACGAGGACCAGCCTCTGGTGAGGAGCAGGCTCATCGTTCAGCCTTGTTTCTCCAAGCAGCAAGAAGTTCTTTTTTTTTTAAGACTTGTGAGTCACCCAGTAGCCTCCCCGCAGACAGTATTTCCCCTGGGTTGGTTCTGCAGGCTCTGTGTGAACTCCTTCTGTGTCTGGGTCTGGCCCAGAGAGACCCACAACGCTCTGCAGGTCCTTTCTGCCTGCCACACATTGCAGCTTCAGGGCTGGCAGTGCCCAAAGAGCTGGCATGGTGCTGCCATCGGCGTCTTTTCAGCCCACCACGCCTTTCCGATGTGTTAATCTCTGGGTCTGAACACTGCCATGCTGGATCTCTCCTCACGGGTGAGTATTTTTAGAAAGTTTGAGCACAGTCCATGCAGTCACTCCTGAGCTATGCCAGGAAGAAAAGAAAACAACCCCTTTTGCATGAACAATACAGACACGGAACAAAAAGCCGCTGTAAATGCATTTTTTCAGCATCACTCAAAACTAGCTGAGGTCTGAAAGACGAAACTTGCAGTCAAAAAAAATGAAAAAAAAGGTTCCTAATGAACAGAAAGGGCTTTGACAATTTACTTAAAAAGCCAGATTAAAGCAAAATGATGTTATATAAATCCTGGCAGGCATGCTGCAGCTTGCAGGCAGTATGGCGCTCTGTCTCCATCGCTCTGCTGGCCAGACCCCGGGCCTTGGTTACCTGCAGCGTGGCACAGTCCTGCAGTTAAAGCCACCTGCGAGGAAAGGAGCTGTGCAGTCCCTGTGCCCACACCTGCGGGCCCACAGGAGAGCATTACTGCCTCATGATGAACCAAGAAAGCAACCTCGAGGGATGAAGCTCCTCTCTGTCTCAAGGTCGTGAAGCTGGCTGGGACAAACACCCTCTCACTGCCAACTGCGTGGGACCAGCATGGAGGAGTCGCAGCCACATGGGTGGCCAGAGGTCACCATCATCTCCGGAAACCACCGAAATCTCTGGTGCATTTTATACCCTCTGGACAACTTGAAGTGGATGTTTCCGAGGACTCCTGCTGAAAAAATTTCCTGGTTTCAGTATTGCTCAACCCGTCCACTGCTCATAGAAGAGATGGAGCTGGGGTGCCTTCAGCAGCAGAGGGATGAATAGCATATGCCAAGAAGGGTACCAGGACCTCAGCCTTCCCGAGTGGGAGAGCAAGCAGGCTGGCTCCTGTACTCTTCCATCAGCAGCTACAGCTGTTGGGGACATCTGTAAGCCCTGGAAGCTCCTGGCACTCTCCACAACAGAGAACAAGATTGCGTGAGCAGATAAACACATATATACGTGCAGGGACATCACTACACAGAAGCTGCAGACCATGGAGAAAACTCAATTTTTCTGCATTTTTATTGCAACTATTGGGATTATGAGGGTTTAGGAAGTTGATACAGGCAGGTGAGAGGTTGGGGGCTGCCCTGTTGCCCGCAGCTGCCAGCTCTCCTCTGCCCACAAAGCATGAGCCGCTCCAGCATCCCCCTTCAGCCTCTCTTCACAGGACCAATTCTCCCACCTCACTGCCCAGCAGGGACTTGCCACCAGGAAGGCAGCACAGGGTTTCTCCTCACTCCAACCCCACTGGGATGTGGGGTGCCACATTTTCAAACTCTCTCCAGAGGTCTCTGGTTTCCACCCATTTGGCCCCTCTGGATGTAAGAATTTTGGGGGTTCCCCTGCTGCTCTTGCCTCCATCCTTCCCTGCGTGGTAGAATGCACATTGAGGAAAAAAGCGACAAGGCATGGCTCTGCACAGCAGCCCCCTCCAGCACTGCACCCAGCCTGTGGCTGCCACTCCCGATGTAAGACGCAGCCTCTTGATTATTGCCTGAGAAAGGTTTTAAGAGGGAAAGTGTTGCTGAAGTTACAAAGCTGCAAAGGAAGAAAAACTACAAAGCTCACAAGTGCACCCCATGTCCTTGAGAAAAGTGGCAGGCAGGCACCTGTGTTTGGTCACGGACTTGAGCCTGGGTGGGTTGCAGGGACAGGTAACAAGGACAAGACTGTGTAACAGGTGATCTGCTCTGGTTTTGGTCTGGAAGCCAAGCCTGTGGTAGTTTTATCTTATCTTTTTATTACTTAGGATATTACAGCTGTGCAAGCTGTTATTCTTTAACTTGCAGGAACCCGAAACTCACAGTGAGCACTTAATGCAACTCAGCAACAGTTCTGAACAATGCTGAGCTTAACATTGCTGCTAACAGCCTTGCTGGGCTGAAGAATTTAATTGCCAATTCTATCTGAATCCTATCATCACTTAGTTGAGAAAAATGAGGTGGAGGGAAAAGAAGTTCAAAGTGATTAACAAACTGTTAGGGCAAACAGCCGGGCTGGGCCGGGCTGGTAACAGGCCCTGCCTAGGACAGTGTCAGTGGTGGCCGTTTCCCTGCTGACATGGAGCAGGTCTTTGTTTCATTCTTTGCACAGGACGAATCATGTATGTTGATAAAGCAAAGGATTTACTGTCAGTGTTGGGTGGCCAGGCTGCTGAGGCCAGACCTGAATAGAGCCAAACATGGCCAAAACTGTCCCCTTCAGAGCTGTGAAGGACCACATACATACAGTCCCTTGCATGCTACAAGCCAGGAAAGCTGCATTTTCCATCTCCTACCAGCACTTAAAGCTGCTCTCAGTGTAGCACCCCTAGCAAAGAAGGTAGCGCAGCTCTCCCCCCTTGCAGACACCCTCCTTGCTCCTCCCAGAGCAGTTGGAGGTTAACATGGAGTTCAGCAGGAAGGCACAAACATCTGGGGAAAAGGAGCAGCTGCCTTAGTGATTGAAACAAGTGTAAAGCCAACAGATACAAATGGAAAACCTCCACTAGCCTGGGATCGAGCGTCTTGGACAAGACTGAGGACAGAGGCACTGTGCCTGACCTTTGGGGGCTATCTTGGCATTGGGTTCAGAACATACGTGGGGAGGGAGAAGTGGGTTTAGCTGAGCTTTGCTCCCCTTGGGAAGGCATGAACCACCATGTCCTCTTAAAATAGCAACCAGGAACATCAGAAGCTGAGAAACCTGCTGTAATATAGGCCAGCTTGGGCAGGAGAAAGCAAGTGCTTAACATCAGAGGAACATTCAATGTGTGTAACTCCAAAACGCAAAACCAACCACGTCCTTGCTGGAGTGACCAGAGAAGAAACATTTTCCCAGCTGACATGGAAAAAGCAGTTACTGCTGAGGAATTACCTATTGCTTCATCTCTCTTCTCTCGGGAAGGACTAACATAACATTCAGGTGGCATGAAAATTGCTGTGCAAACCCCTCTTTTAACCACTACATAAATACACTGCTGGTAGTGCTTCCCACTTGCACCTCCTCTGTTATTAACAGCAGCTGCGGAAATCCCTGAAGCCTCCCTCAACAGTCAGCGAACAGGGAGCCAAATTATGATCCTGCCATAGAAAACATCCTTGAGTCCTGTCCTGTGGTGAAAACTGCAAAGAGCTTGGGGAACCTCCAAGTGACCCCAGAGCCCTTCTCCTCTCTACCTGTTACACTGTTTCTGAAGGATTTCCACAGGAGACCACATGTGTGGGTCTTCAGCATTGATCTCAAGTAAACGGTTGTGGATTTCACATAATGCACCCTAAAGCATGCTGGCACTTTAATAGCTGAATAGCACCCAAGCTCCACTTTTCCTTAGGAGGAAGTGATAAAATAGCTAATTTATACTGCCCCTTAATTACACAATGCAAAGTCACTGTGTTTTTTCCTGTTCTTTAGGACGGTGAAGCATGAAAGTTGACTTTTGTTGGGTATGTGACGCTGTTCCCGTACTTTTCCTGCTCATGCAGGAAAATGGAGAGAGTCTTTACTAGAAGTGTTTACAGAGCAGGAACACTGGAACTGCAGGGCAAATTGCCCAGCATGAAACATGAGCAGGACGTGAGCAGCATAGCTTCTGTGGTCTCTCAAATAAAATGCCAGTTCTTACTGATCCTAACTGACCAACAATTCTTTACCAAATTACATCCAAGTGACATCACCTCTAGCAGCATGTTGGGGGTGAGATCAGCCCAGCCCAGATGGGGAGGTACCCATCTCTGGGGACCAGCACCACCTGCTGCTGCTCAGGCCCCAGGGGTGATAGAAGCAGGTGGCAGCAGCGATGCCAGCTGTAAGACACACAGGACTTGGATCACCACTCCTCTGCTCCTTCAAAGGTGGCAAATTGTTATTGCAAAGGTGCAGAAAAAAATTGCCTCACCGCTCATAACAATCTATGCCAGGGAGGTGAAATGGAGCAGAGCCAAAGCAGAGTCAAGAGCGATTGAAGGAAACAGAAGCTGGGAAGGGAAAAAAAAATAAGTAGATTGTACGTGGTTATTAAGCACTTAAAATGTTCTCATGCAGCTTAGATAAGCAAACTGGAATTAAGCATTACAGAAGGCATCAGCCCTGGTGCTGTGCTCTGCCTGCAAGTGCATAAGGAGGCCAGGAGCACTTAGCAGCCAGGTTGACTGGAAACAGGTGTATGTGGGGAGGGAGGAAGAGATGGGGAAGGCCTGAAGGCTGCTCAGGGTAGGAGCACACCACTGCCTCCCTTTGTATAAAGGTCAGGGAAAAGCCTGCCTATTGGCACGGCTCACCTGCATGAGCAGATTTAATCATCCACACAAGGAACAGGGAGGCTCACAGACTCCTCAGGCAGGAAAGGAGTGAGAAAAACATGGCAGGAGAGAGCACAGCTCAGGTTCCTTGTGCACAACAAGCCACTGTTCCTCTGCACACAGAGGTCCTTCTGGTGTCTCGGATCCAGTAGCACCCAAAGGGGGTCCCAGAAGCAGCACTCAAAGCCCCATGAAAGTAATCCATTTCTTTGTTTTTCGGCATACTACCTTTTAGTAGAGATCAAGTCGTAATCCGTGCTGTCCCAAGCCATCATTAGGAACCAGCCACTGCACTGCTGATACTCCCTCTCACCTCTCTGGACAGACAAGGGACTTTCCTGTGATCTCTGAGAATCAAGTTTTATTCTCCAGCTAGACAGTAGTGACCGATAAAGTTCTCTTTATTACAGACCTACAAAAGGAGATCCATAAAATACTTCTATTATATCTTATAAAATTATGATGGGAGCCCATGGATTTGTGGAGAAGTACTTGTCCCAGCGACGCAAGGACAGAGGGACAAAGAGACAGGTTTCACAGACAAAGCAGAGGCATTCTCAGCTTTAAACAAACCCACCCAGGGCAGGTATGTACCCACATCTTGCAGGGAGCAGCTGCCCTCTGCTCTGGGCTATCAGATGCTAGGCAAAGAGAAAAACATTCCTCCTCTTAACTCAGCAGCAACTCTGCACGTCAGCTCTCTGCTGATAAACACAGGCTCCTCATTCCAGCTTCATTCCCCATTTTGAGAACAAGCAGCCCCACTCCTCAGCACTTTTTACAACTACTGCTGCTCAAGAGAAGGGGGAGTGGGAGGGAAGGGTTACAACACTGTCCATCTCCAAAAGACCCCAAACCAGAAGAAAGCCCCAGGTCGTACAATGCAGGCAGTTCATGTGCCCCTCAGCTCTTCTAGCAAGGAATGCACGACGTGGACGTGTCCAGAGGCAGGGGTACAGCCACCCTTTTGCTTCAGGCTCCAATGAGTTTCTTGAGGAATGCCTCCAGCTGATCCTCGTCCTTTATCCCCACAAACTTATCCACAACGTCTCCGTTCTTCATAGCCAGCACAGTTGGCACAGCTGATACCTGGGGGGAAGAGAAACAGGGAGACACAGGTGAGCAGAGGCTGACAGGAGCCCAGCTGCACCCACTCCCAAAGGGAGCTCTACAGAAAAAGTGGCTGCAAGGGAGGGAGCTGAGCATACACTGCTCAAGGGCAACACGTCCACTCGCTAAACACAGGCCAGCTGAGCTCCATGCTCCTCCTCTCCCTGCAGCCTCATCTCTGCACTTACATTGCACAGCTTAAGTTAAGGCTGAGCAGCTTTCTGAATTTAAAGAAGACCCAAAATTTGAAAGACAAACCCAAAGCTAATATAAAAACAAACAGGTGAAGTTTCCCCACTCCTCTCCAGTACAAATTCCTCTTCTCCTTCCCTTTTGTCCTATCATAAGCAAACAAACCCAGTCTTTTATGAGGACACCTCTCAGACATGACGACCTTTGGACATTTTATGGCCAGGGTGGTATCAGACTGGATCTGTGTCCTTCTCCAGGCAGACTGGAGCTGCAGGAGAGCTCCCCACCCATCACTACACAGGCAGATTTCCTGCTCCATCCTACCACAGTAATGACAACCCCCTTCCAGCCCATTTTTCCTTTTCTGCTCCTGTTTTCAGTGGTTTAGCTGGTCACACACCAGTGGCCATCCACTGCAGATCCCTGATGATTAAGTGAGAAGTAAAAAAGTCCCTCTGCCCAGAGCCAGCAGGCAGCTTCACTGCTTTTTTAGCCCAAAACAAAGTTTTCTGAGAACAGTGGTGGAAATGACAACACTCCCTGGGGACCTGCCAGCTGACCGGCGACAGAAGAAACACCAGGGACACGATCGAGAGAAGAAGCAACCAGAGCTCAGAGAGCTGGTTGCTTTTCTGCCCCCACAGCTTCAGTGTCCTTATCTCTGCAAAACCTCCTCACTGAAACACATCCTGTCTTTATCTCACTTGCTGCCCCACTGCCAGCCTGCAGGGCCAGCCCTGCTGCCAGCAAGGACCTGCAAATCCTTCCTCAGAAAACCCGCCAGAGGGCTGGCTTTTCTCCCATCAGGAGCTGGAGATGAAAGGGACATTTTGTGCTTCCCTCTGGCCGGCCAGCCCAGCGTGGCTCCCCGCAGTCTGTCCTCCAGGGCTTGTGAGATGAATGATCTTTAGCTCCTCCTAGTGACAGGCAGGAGCGGATCCAGAGGACTCAGGCCCCAGCCAGCGCTGGCGAAGGTGCCACCAAGATAGGATCACAGAATCAATTTGGTTGGAAAAGACCTTTAAGATCATCAAGCCCAACCGTTAACCCCACACTGCCAAGGCCACCACTGAACCGTGTCCCTCAGCACATCTACACGGCTTTAAACACCCCCAAGGATGGGGACTCCCCCTCCTGGGCAGCCTGTGCCAGTGCCTGACAGCCCTTTCAGTGAAGGAATTTTTCCCAATATCCAATCTAAGCCTCCCCTGGCACAACCTGAGGCCACTCCCTCTTGTCCCATCGCTTGTTACTTGGGGGAAGAGACCAACACCCATCTCGCTCCAACCCCCTTTCAGGCAGTTGTAGAGAGCAATAAGGTCTCCCCTCAGCCTCTTCTTCTCCAGGCTGAACAGCCCCAGCTCCCTCAGCCACTCCTCCTAAGACTGCCCCCTTTTGATTTTAGGGGTGAGAAAGGATGGTACCAGCACTGCACTCAACTAGCCTCTCTCTCCCTCCCTGAGAAGGGCAAAGCTCCACTGAGCCTCCCTCTGGTTTGCAAAGTGGGTTACATAACAAGCAGAGTTGCCCCAGTTCCACCCAAAACCCCAGCATGCCCAACCAGCGACAGCACCAGGCCACTGCAGCCTGGGTGAGGAACGGGTGCTTCTCTGAAGCACTACACAAAGCAGCTAACACCGAGTCACAGGGCTCTGCATGCTGACCAGTGCACCCACAAGCTTCACACTGCTCCCACCCCTCCATGTCTTCCCCTTTTCGTGCTGCTGAGCAAACCTCAAGAACAGGTGACAGGTCTGGGGCTGGCGCTGCCGAGCTGGGCGAGAACCAGGGGCACGGAGCAACCTGCCCCTGTCCAGAAAACACAATGCTTCTGACAGCTTCCATCCTGTTGGCTGCAGCAAGGGCAGCCCCTTAACAGAGCACACACTTTGTTTTGCTGCTCAAGAAGCAAATGTCATGGAAATTTCTAGAATGCAGAGTTGGGGCCTTCCCCTCCCCCCTTTTTTATATTTTCCTTCTTTTTTTTTGGGTCCCATCTGCACTAAACATAAACAAACCCTCCTCCTCCCTCAAGAGCCTTTCTAGGGAAAAGGTCAGGCTGCTTTTGATCAGCACTGACCACACAGATAAATAAACAACCATGGCCATCCAGGCTATTCCTGGCAGCACCCCTGCCGAGGGAATTCTCTCCCATCTGAAACCAGGGCTTTTATATGAGCTCGGATGCCCCACAATGGAGCAGGGGGAAGGATTTCACCCAGGCCTCAGCCTGAGGCGTAAGACAGGACAGAGCTCCGCTGATGAACGACTGTCCCTGTACCCTGCAGCTCTTCCGAGCTGCCCACCCACAGTGGCCGGAGAAGGGGCTGCCCTTTCCCAGTGGCCACGCGCGTGGGCAACGGGCCAAGGCAAGAGATGAATCTGAAGAATTTTAAGAGATGGCAGATTACACAAAAGTGTTCCTTCTCCCTTTCTGCTCTCAGGGCAAGAGGTCAGGAGTGGGCTGGAGCAGCAGAGAAAGGCCGCAAACAGAGATGAAAGGTGTTAGATAAAAAGAGGAGTCCCCAGAGAAAGAACTTTTGTGCTGGGCATAACTGGGTTGAGGAGGGCACTGGGGATGTTTCTAGTCACAGGAAACACGTCCCCACTTTGAGCTAAGCTGGGACAGCTGGGAGCCAAGGGCAGATGGCAGCACATGTGAAGGAATGCACCAGCATTCCTCAGCTCTTCCAGGGGGTCTCTCCACTCACCCTGCCTCCCCCCGTGCCAAGGAGGCTGCTGAAGAGGACGTTGTGCAACCAGGCGGCGAGCCAGAGGCTGCGTGCGTGGGCAGGGGAATAAACATGGATGGAAGACAACTTCCCACCAGCTAGTGCAGGAGTTCTGGGGGTGCCATGGACTCCGAAACAAGAACTTTCTCAGCCTGCAGGCATCTGATCCCTGGTGGAATGGCCTTCAAAAAGAGAAATCTTTCATGATCCCTCCAAAAACTTTGGTTTTCCTGATTTCTCCCAAACAGTCCCTTTGGTCCCTCTTTGATCTCAACGTGGTGTCTTCCCATCAGCCCCGATTCTCATGCCTCCTTATCTGGCTACTTCACAGAAGATGAAACAAAACCAAGCACGTGCTGAACACATGAACCGAACTTCTGCCTTGAAAAGGATGCCCCAAACTATGAAGAGCAAAGCAAAAATTCCTCCTTTACCCCTATGTGTTTGCAGCTATCCTACTCACAGTTACTGCCTAGGGACGGGGCCTCAGCCACAGGGATAATGGTCAAAACCAGACAACATTCACTACTCAGAGAGCAGAGGACACAGCGATGTTCCCTGAAGCAAAAACTTCATCATGTTTACATAGGAGGCTCCAGAATGAATTGCTGGAAGCTGTCCCTTGCCTGCAGCCTGGATCCTGCTTGCACCTATGCCACCAGGGCTGCAGACAGGCAGACACTGTGGACAAACACGTGTAGGCAGCAGGCTGTGCAGCTGCTCCCTCACCGCCCAGCGGGAGGGCACATGCAACGTGTCAGCAAACCTGCATAGCTCAGGAACCTTCAGCCTCTTTTTAAAGACCTATCTTCACACGCACAATGCTTGCCATTCTCCAGCCATCTGAGATTATCCTCTTGTCATCCCAGCTAATTCAATCTACTGGAAGGCTTGGAATGACACAAGAGTCAAGCTAATAACCTCTGTTCTCTCCTTTTCTCCTTGGAGCAGGTGCTACCAGGGCTTTGCCTGTATCTATTAGGATTTATTCACCTTCTGGCCACCGCTGGAACAACCTCACCCTCTTCTTCTCACCAGCACCCTCAAGCTACACAGCCTTCAGGCCCGAAACACACTGCTGGGGAGCCAGGAGCCACCTTCCCTGGCCTGGGGCGTACCTGCCAGCACACCACCCCCGAGGACAGACCTGGCAGCCCTCGCACTCAGCTTGCGAAACTGCAAGTCATGTTTGTGGGCACCAGCTGGGTGGACACGCCAGCACAGCACAGGAGAAAGGCCTCCTTGGGAAAGAGTGGGAGGGAACAAGCTGTCTCCGCTTCCTTCTCCTTCCGACTCGCCCGGGTGCGGGAATGGCACAGAGTGTCTCCTCCAGGCTTGACACAATGACAGCTTGCTCAGGAGATGGCTCACACCGCCGGGCAGGGCGCTGCCCTGGGAGCAGGGCTTCATCTGCGGGGGGGAAGCAGCTCCACCGGCGCGACACAAGTGAAAATTCAGCACGATCTTCCCCATAAAACACAGCAGTGGGATGCCCTGACCCAAAGACCGCATTGTTGTTTACAAGGGGAGACAATGGAGGTGAGCAGTCGTCCAAGAGATTTTTGCATTCCTTAAACTACCTGATCACTGGCACAGGGTAGAGACAAACAAATCACATAAACCAAGGCTGTGGCCTTCTCCAGTCACTCTGCTTTTCCCTGGGAGCAAGGTAGCACAGGGAACACACAACAGGCACGTGTAACACTGGTGTAAGGTCTGCACATGTGCTCCTCTTGCCCATGTGTGTTCTCTGATCTGGCTGCCACCTGTCCAGAATAAACCCATGGTGCCTCCTTGTGCTGCGGCTTAAGGATGGGACATTGTCACCTGGCAAGAAGTCCCAAGCAAGGAAGGGAAAGAGGACAGACTGACTGCACAAAGAACCGCATTCAGGAGCGGAGCAGACTGGGGCTTGTCACTTTGTGTTCCTGCCCTGCACCTGAGCAGCCCATGCACGTGGTGAAACGCTGCATCTGCTGCAGGCTCCTTGGGGCCAGGCAACCATTTACACTGACAAATGCCTGCGAGGCTCAGAGGACGTGTCTGCAGAATTAGAGGTGGGGGTGCTGAGCACGAGCAGCAGAGCTGGAGGAGGGCCAAGCAGCAAAATCCACCTACTAATGAGTGACCCAAAGCATCAGGAACCTGAAGGCTCTTGGCTTCCCCTCCCCACCAGTGGGGCACACCACTCCCCAGGGAGGGATCTTCTTTGCTTCACCAGCAAAAGAAAGTCTGTGCTCGTCCGGCTCCTACCTCATACTCAATAGCAAGGTCTGTGTGATCGTCAATGTCCACTTTGGCCATCAGCACTTTCCCCTCCTGCTTGGCCACCATCTTCTCTAACCTGGGGCCAAGGATCTTGCAGGGGCCACACCACCTGATGGAGAAAGAGGAGAGGGAGAGTTAAGAGGTGGTGAGTGCAGCAGCAGCTGTGGAAAGCTTACTGGTACGCCGGCGCATTCACCACCATCGCTGTTCTATTCGAGACCCAGCCTGGAAACACCACTCCCACACCACGGCTCAGGAAAACCTCCCTCTCACAAAGGCACCATGAAAGGGTTTTTTTCTGCGTGTGTTGGGAGGTAGAGCTGAATGGAATAGGTTCACAATGCTTCTGTTGTCATTTCGATCACACAGGAGGACCACCACTGCCAGCCTTGGTGGTCCTCCCGCCCCCTCTGCTCTGCCGTTCACCCCTACCCAGCTTCGTGTCCTGGGCAGTGGGTACGTGCAGAGCTGTGACCCTGCTGACCACAGAGCTGCCCTAGAGTGAGTGTCGCTGCTGGTTATGGGGGTCACAGCCCACCCTCAAACCGGCTCATGCCAATTGTCAGACCACAGACCCGTCCTTCGCACTCACTGCAGCTTTACAGAAATTCCCCTCCGGCTGCAAAACTCGCAGAGGCGCCTCATCTGCTCAGAGAGACACCACCTATTCCTAACCCACGTGCAGCAACAGCAGGCCTTGACAGACCCCGCATGCAGAAAACACCCCCTGCATCCTCTAACTGCACCAGTTAGGATGCTGTGAACTTACTCATTTCAAGGAGAACAGGAGTTAAAGCTCCACGTGCCCTTTTCTTTTAAAATTGAAGCTTTGGTAAACTTTGTTCCTCCTCAGTCTCCCTCTGTATCAGGTTTCAAGCCTTCAGTTATTTGTCCTCTCCTCCCTGGCTGATCTCAATTAACAGTCATTTGGGTTTGTCAGTTTGGCCTATTTAGAGCAGAAGTTTCTGGGTCGTTTCATGCTCTGTTTGCCCAGAATCAGCCATGAGAGGCCCAGGCAATAGTACTTGAGAATACACAGACAACCAGTATCGTCAAGGCAGCAGATAACATCAGGAATATTTATACTGGCAAGAGGATGACAACGTTTTTATCGATGATAAATGCTGCTGTTGGTGTCATGTGGCTGCTGTTAACATGCAAAGCCACTGGCTGCCCAAAGCCCTGCCTCAGGAGCGTGCAGGGTGAGGGACCTCAGAAGACACGGGATGGTGCAGGGGCACACCAAGCGCAGCGCTGCCCCGCGGCTGCCAGCACCATTCAGTGTTTTTAAGGACGTCTGATTGACAAAGCTAAAAAAAAGAAGATATCAGAGCTTTTTCTTGAGGTGTCTTTTGCAGGATGATGCAATGCTGGGGTGACACCTGGGTGCCTGTGAGGTGCAGCTACACTGCCCCAGGGAACACCTTCCTGGCGCTGGTGTTTTACGCTCCTGCAGGCTGTAGCTGCACCTACAGCGGTGCTACCTGACAAGGGACACCCTCTATGGGTTGTGCCATAGGGGCAGAAGCACCTTTTAATACCAGACACCTGGCAGGGCAGTCAGCAGCTCCACAGCTGGGGAAGCCCTTGGGCATCCCCAGGGTGCCCAGAGGGCCACCATTCGGGGACACACCTGCACGTGTGACAGCAAGAGCCGTGGAGGGGAACTTACTGTGCATGGAAGTCCACCACAACAGGTTTGGGGTTGTTCACCACCCGGTCCTGGAAGTCACTGCCGTCCTGCACATTGAAGGTGCTCCTGCAACCTGCCGAGGTGCTGAAGGCCCTGCCAAGGGGTGCTGGGGGGGCACACGGTGCCTGGGGGCCTTGTGGGGGCAGTGTCCGGGGGGTGAGGGACAGCAACCGCCGGACCACCAGTCTCTGGGCCATCTGTGTGGAGAGGAGGAGGTATGTGGGGTGGGTGCACCCCACAGCTGGTCCCACTGCAGCAGTGCCTCCCTCAGAGTCCCCTCAGCAGGGCAGCCCCCAAGCCAGGAGATGCCCAAGACAGAAACGTACAGGGCATTGCAGGGGAACACTTCCTACCCCTGCCCCCAGCCCTGGCTGCCCCACTGCAGCTCCAGCCCCACAGCCATGGGTCTCACCTACAGACCCCAGCTTCTTCTCCATTTCCATGGGGCAGGGCCCCCCCATCCCAGGCTCAGGGTCCCCGCTCTCCCCCCGCGCCCCCAGGCTGTTCCTTCCCACCCACGGGGCAGGGCCCAGCCACGAGATCCCCGATGCCCTGGTACCACCGGGCACAGCTCCTTCCCCCAAGGGGTCCCAGCAGCTCTCATCAGCGGGACAGAGCCCCGCAGCCATGGGGCTCCCCCAGGCCGCTGGGGAAGAGCCCCCCCCTCTGCCCCGCACCAAGCCACGGGGGCCCCCGCGCTCCTCCGGCCACACCG
>VZRW01010291.1:176961-187863 GCA_013398125.1 Aegotheles bennettii
ACTTCCGCCCGGCGCCCCGCCCCCCGCACGCCGATTGGCCGCCGCCGCAGGAAGACTGCGAATGACGGCACGGCCACAACGCCAAGCCGATTGGCCGCCGCCCAGAGCGCCGATGGCCGATTGGCCGTCGTGGCCGTCCTTCAAGCCCCTTCCCACCGCTCTGTCGGGGCCGGCCGGTCTGTGTCACGCGGGGCGAGCCCTGCGCTCTGATTGGCGGCCGCCAGCCGGGGCTTGGCGCGCCTCCCGCACGTGCGGCCCCGCCCCCGGCAGCAGCGCTGGGACCGCAGGGGGTGCCCAAAGCCCTTGCGGCTCCTTCGGGCATGTGCGGGTGGGACAGGAAACATCTGGAGAAGGTGCTGCTGGAGCGAGTCCAGGGGAGGCCAGGAGGATGGTCAGGGGGCTGGAGCACCTCTCCTGTGGAGACAGAGTTGGGGTTGTTCAGCCTGGAGAAGAGAAGGCTCCGGGGAGACCTTAGAGCAGCCTTCCAGTACCTGGAGGGGCTACAGGAAAGCTGGAGAGGGACTTTTTACAAGGGCATGGAGTGACAGAACAAGGGGGAATGGCTTTAAGCTGAAAGAGAGGAGATTTGGATTGGATATTAGGAGGAAATTCTTCCCTGTGAGGGTGGTGAGACACTGGCACAGGTTGCCCAGAGAAGCTGTGGCTGCCCCCTCCCTGGCAGTGTTCAAGGCCAGGTTGGATGGGGCTTGGAGGAACCTGGTCTGGTGGGAGGTGTCCCTGCCCACGGCAGGGGGGTGGGTACTGAGTGATCCTTAAGGTCCCTTCCGACCCAAACCATTCCATGTTCTGTGACCCCACGATGAGGTGCCCGCTGCAGGTTGCGGGGGGGGCTGTGCTTTACAGGGGCACACGCAGGGAATGAGCGAACGGGCTCACAGGGGCAGCCCCGCACCCCGATCCAGCCAGACCCTTCCCTTCCCCTGGACAATCCACAGATAAAAAGCCTGTGGTGCCAAAGAGGCAGCAAGCAGTGGCACCACCCGGACAACCACAGGCTATGGGAGCCATTCCCAGGCCAGCCTCGGAGCCAGGCAGTGGGATGTGAAGCCCATGGAGGGATGCCGATTGATGCCCCGGGAAAATGTGTTCACAGCCCCTCATGCGTGGACGTGGAGGACGGCAGAACTCCGACTTACAGGAACGGCAGTGGCACGCAAAGGACTGGCAGAGTTCCCAGTACCTGGGGGGTGCAGGGTACCACAAGCACGTTCCTTTAGATGCTCAGGGGTTGGAAAATGCGTGGGGAGGGAAAAGCCTGTTCCTGCTCGCCCTACCTCTATTTCCTAGAAATCACAGCATCCACTGTAAAGTGGAGCTCAAAACTGCTCTTGCTTCACAGCTCCAGGGCTGGGGAAGGAGCCCGCAAGGAGGTGACAGACAAGCACAGGGAGGTGACAGACAAACGCAGGTGGCTGACAGAGCAGTGAAGTGCCACCAGCCTCCTGCTCAGTGCCAGCAAGAGCTCAGAGTGACTTGAAGGGAATGAAAGAAACAGAAGACAATTTAACAACATCAAAGTCCACCCAAAACTTTCTTGACGGGACATAGTGCAAACAGGAGGAATGTGGGTCATGCTTTATAAAAGATGGGGTCAAACCTTTCAGGCTGCTTGGTGCCGGGGGAGAAAAACGTGGGGAGAGCTCAGTGTGAGTCTGTATGTCCCAGGCATTCCAGGCGAGCTGCTCATCCTCTGTGCAGGGAAGGGTCCCTTGTAGTGCTCTCTGGGAAACAACAAATTATCCTGCCTTTACAGTAACTAAAAACCACCCCTCTCCACTGAAGCGACACAACTGTCTTCACTCAAATGCAGGAAAGTAGCAAGGAATTTTCCGGGTGCACCACTGTGGGACTCGGTGCACAAACGGATCTTCAAGTGTACGCAGTGTATGGTGCCCAGGGACCGGGAAGCCTGCCCCAGGCTGCCCCGGGGGGCGGGGCCACCTCCAAAGGGGAATGGTTCATTTTAAGTTACCCCGGCGTTTCTGCACACTCTTCTGTGACCCTAGGACGGCGCTGCAGATGTTGGTCTACAAGATAAACACCATCTTCAGGCAGCTCTGAACTCTGCAAGGACAATGCAGGAGCCCCAGCCTCACCGGATTTTGGCCTCTTGCTCATCCGGAGTACTTTGGTCCTCGTTGTAACAGCAAGATCTGAACAGGTCTTTGGCAACTCATGATCAGTGGAAGGCGTGGGGATGGGAAAGGTGCAGCAGAAGGGCAGAATCCTGCTATGGATCTCTGTTACAGTGTTGTCACAACAGCACCCGTGGGTTTCGGTGTGGAGTGAGACAGGTTAAAGCTCATCCTTGGCATTAACGAGATGCTGCAGTGGACGAACCGGTATGGTGTGGTCTCTCAGCAGCTGGTCCTGTGACCCTTGGTGGCTGTCAGCGGGTCTGTCGCCCAAGAAGTCTGTGAGAGAGTAGTCCTGCAGCAGGCCAGCTTCTACCGCGTGGCGCCGGAGCCCCGTGCTCCCCAGGAGCCCCTGCATCCTCATGTAGCCCTGCTGACAGCAGGGGGGCAGCTTCTGACGGGTGAGGGCAAACAGGAAGCAGGACTCTGGGGACAAAAGGATCAAAAATGAGACACAGCAGAGACATCCTGTAGAGAAAAATTCCCATAAACTCTCGAGGACTCATTCAGAACTGTGAAATTTGAGGAAAAACCAAGACGGCCCTGTACACAAAGAACTCTTAAAGATGACCTTGTTAAATCTTGTGCGACCAGGTGGGTGTGACAAACTCGCTTGTTTATCACAGGATGCATCATGAATGGGGCCTCGCAGAGGCAGGGACCCTTGCTCTGGTCAGCAAGATAAGAGAAAACCTGGGTAGTTCTTTGCTTCTGTCAGAGGGCTATGTTGTCCGATGGTGACCTTTTCCTCACTACCTGCAAAATGCGCATTAAAACTGACACCCCCATCCGTGCTAATGAAGATTTTAGTGAACATGGCATGACCATAGCACTTGTCTCTCCACCCAAATCATACTACACGTCACCTGAGGATAGGAACCTCGTAGCTTTGTGGATAAAAAGCCGAGAAAAGGATCACTGAGGGGAAGAAGAACCAAAAGACAGATGGACCAGTCGACGGGCTGTGTCCTCTTCCTCCATCCCAGGCAGGGATGCCTCTCTGGGTAAGCTCTTTCACCTTCTGAGTGGAAGTATCCCCGGGTTGTACTATTACTATTTGTTGCTAGCAATGTTAACTTCACTTAGTAGTGTTTGTGCAGTCAGTGCATTTATCAATGGCAATTCCGAACTTGTTATATCTGTTGCTTTAATAAACTCTATTTTCACAACTTTCTGTATCTGTTTCAGTGCAAGCCCTTGGTGGGACTCCGAGACAGGCAAACACTGACTCTGACAGGTGGCTGTAAACACACACATAACCCTTTAGACATAAACCGCTGACCAAGTCTGGGACTAGGACTGGATCCAGCTGCACCCAGACTCCTCTCTGAGGAGGAGTTTAGAACGCAAGGGGGTCTGGTCTGAACCTCGTGACTCAACGGGAGGGCTTTCCCCCAGCCACCTTGCAGAGGCTTTTATCTTCCCCCTTTTATATGACAAGAACAAAATGCAGAGAGGAAGAGGGAAGATGAGTGTCCCACCCAGCACCCTGCCCTGGATAGCAGCAGAATAACTGACTCAGTTCTGCAGAGCTTGGGAGATGCAGGGTGGCATCTGCACCCTGAGAGGAAAAGGAGCTGGATTTGAGCTCACAGCCCTCTGGCATCTTCTTCATACCACAAGACTGCTTCCCTCTGTGCGGCACGTGGGGTTCCTGCAGGAGGTTCCCAGGCCACTCTCCAGACCAGGGAAGGAGGCAGCAGAGGATCTCCAGCTCTCACATCCCAGCACTCCCATTTTCCATGGGAAAGGAATCCCATTATCGGGACGTGAAAAGAGATCTAGTACCTGATGGCACAAAGGAGCGGTCAGAGGAGGAAGGAAAGCTGCGGGTAGGAAAGGGACTGAACCCAGCCTCATACACCTTTCCCTAAATCTGGGTGTGCCTGGGGCAGGCTTGCTCTGGTGGTGAGCAAGAGCAAAGGCTATCTAGGGACACATGTGCAGCACTGGCACTTTTTACCATCTGGGGAGCACATCAAAGAGGTGTGACTGATGGCGAGACCACCAGCTCACCACAGGAAGATCTCAGCTATTTGCAAAAGAGATGGCTCCTGTCATGTGTCCCTTGCATCTCCTCCTGCCACCTCAACCCTGTGCTCAAATTACCTGCAAAGAAATTGCGCAGGTCAGTGCCAAGGCAGTTCTCCAAGAACCGCCTCAGAGGCAGGACATGAGCGTTTGGGGCTGTCCAGTCTGTCAGAAAGTCCTCCACAATGTGATGGACGGCATCTGGGCGGGGGAGAGGCCAGTCTGGCAGCCGAAGTCTCATCTCACGCTCTGCCAAGAGAACATTAAGGGAGTATCTCAGAATCAAAACGGCATTAAAAAGAGCTTCCGGAGTGGAAAGCAGCTACGACAGCTGTTCCAGCTTTTGTCCTGGCCTTTTTAATCCCCACCTTACTCTCATTTGCAATGCCCTTCTGCTAGCTCTGTCCCCAACAGCCCTGCCACGGCACAGCTGCCCCTTGTCCCTGCCCGCAGTATTTCCTGTCATTCCATTCCCCTTCCCCCCGGGAAGGGACTGCCAGACAGGCTGAGCTGCATTCAAGCGTTAATACTGCTACCCATCACGCTTCTGTTCGTGCAGGGCAGGCCGGACCCTGACCCTGGTTTTCCAGAGATGAAGACTCAGCACACTCATTTCCCGAGGGAACACACTCTGAGCGAGTTCATTTGCTGGATATAACACTCATCTTCAGACCCTTACCTCTGGCTGCCTCCATGGCTGCATGGCCTCACAGACCTGGGCCGGTCACAGAGAACAGCTTTATTTTGGTGGTAAGACTGAACAGCCCAGCCTCATCTGCTGGGACATGCAGGGTGTAGGGAAGAAATGTTCCTCTTTTTGGGAATGGGGTAGTTCCCAGTACATCTGTTTGTTCCTGTTCTCAAATGTGAGGGCTCTGGTACAACCCCTCCACCCTGCAACTCGTATCGGTCTGACTGAAGGGAACTTCTTTCCAACTCCCAGCTTTTTCTTCAGCTCACACAGTGGTGGTAGGTGTCCCAAGGGATGGATGTGAAGGAAGTGGAGGAGAAGGGTGTGCAATGCCTCCAGGTACCCCCCTCCTTCCTTCTTTTGTTCTTCATCCCTCTCTGTTTTGCTCCTATCAGATAATTAGCAGGGAGAGGCAGGAGAGCTTACCTGTGGGGAGGCGTTTGTAGTAGTAAATAACAGGGTGCAAAAAGTTGGACTGCCAGGCATGCTGCGCCTCTCCCACTGCTCGGTTGTAGTAGAAGACATCCTTGTCAGCCCCAGAGAAATTCCTCCCATACTCCATGATGATGACAAACAGCCCATTGGGAGCCTTTCTCCCCGTTTGCATTTCCAGCTCGGCCAGGACTCCAACCGGGTACTCCTCCAGGTATTCAAACGCTGTGGCGTTCCTGGGAATTGCAACCACAAATGTCAGACCTTCCACCAGAGGAAAGCCAGCTGGGATCCAACACACCCTTCAGCTGGCCAAGGTGAAGGCCCAAGAGCCATCAGATAGTAATTATTTTTGGTCGTTACAGATCTGGGTTAGACCTGACACAGAGCTCATTAAGGCTGCAGATACTGTTACACGACTTGACCATTTTCCTCTGGGATTCCTCTCTACATCAGCACTGCTCAAGGAAAGCTTTTCCCTGGGGACAGTAAAAGGTTTCTACACTTTGGAGCCTAGAGGGAAGGTCTGGACCACTTCAGCCCTTTAAGAGGGAGAAGTAATTGGCAGGATTGGGCATACTGGTACCAGTTGTGGCAGCAGTACAGGTTCTGAGGTACCTGCCTAAGTGACGACAACGTCTTCAGGCAGCAATGGAGCAATTTGTGTGGTGGCATCACAAGAAGCAATGGTAAAGGGAAAGGAATGAAATGATGGAGTGCAGTGCTGGGAATAATTACTCACTCACTCACTCTCTCAGCAGTATGATGTCAGCCAGGACACTGAACATCTGGTAGAGGCCCGAGGCCTCATTCACCCGCTTGATGATGGAATTGGTCAGCTGTGTAATAGGGTAGACTGTGGATGGCCAGGGGACACCGTGGTGACGGTTTTCCAATAGGCGGTGGACTGCGCGAGCTAAGACAGAGAGAGAAACAAAAGACAGCTTATTTACAAACCCAAGCTTACCCTTATCCAACTGCTCTGCTGCGGCACACACGGATACTGGCAGGGTGCGATAAATAAGCTTTACAGCTCATCTGTGCTCAGGATTTCCCACCCCAACCACTGGTAACTGCAGTGGAGATGCCCTCTGAAAGCTGATGTGATGCTAAGTGGTTGGTGAGGAGGCGGGGGGGGTCCTCGGAGATATTTCATTACTTCTGTGCAGTCCTTTCATGATAAGGATGGGCACACACACATAAAGACGGAAATTCCACCGCCCAAAGCCGCTGGGTTTTAACCCCACAGCACAGACCTCTCACCCACAGCCTGTCACGCGGCAGAGCATCTGGCAGGCAGAAATCTATTGTGTTACATAAATAAGAGATAACTGGCAAGAGAGACACAAGACAAAACAAAGACAGACAACAAAAAACTTCAGATATGACCCCAAGTCACTTCTCCTCCACTTCAGATGATGCAGCTGCAGCTTCGCTGTGTTTTGTTGTTCTTACTACCAGCACAAGACTAAGGGTGATCTCTTCCCAGCAACTGTTCCTTTGAGGGGGGAACAATTCCCACCTCAGTCCTTTCTGTGCACCCCAGTACTCACTTGTATACCGGAATCCATGGATAAAGCCCCCAGCAGATTTCCTGAAGTCAACAGAGTGGCTAGCAGTGCCGAGAACAAAAAGGCCCCGAGTTCCTCTGGACTCGTAACTAGCTTTGATCTGAGGATACTTCTTTTTATTCCCTTTTCCTGGCAACATTCTAAGGGATCTGATGTGCAAAAGAGAAGAGCAGGCTGTCAGGAAGGGCAGGGTGGAGAAATAAAATGCATTTCTGAAAGGCATATGTTATACTGCAGCCACTGCAAGACACTGCTTCATGCCTCCACTGCCGTAAGTAGGGAGGGCATAAAGTCAACAAGGATCTTCCAGAAGACAAGGATACTCATCTCCAGGTAGCTCTGGACAAGATCAAATTCCAGCCTGAGCCACTGACTGTGAATTTTGGAAGCCAGTGAAGTTAGCAGTAGAGTTTTTAACTTCAGGATTGTACTAAGAGACAAAACAAGGTGGAGTGAAGGCTGCATCCTCAGGGAGAAAAAGCCGACAGAACCTTTCCGTAGCAATCTCTACCTGTACCATCCTCACCCAGAAAACCCACCCCAAAACACAGCACATTGCTTGCCTTCTCCATGTCATCTGGCAAGTCAGGATGTTAACTTCCAAAGGCACAACATGCTTTTCCGTGTCACCCAGGTCCCAAACACTGCCACTGGCTCAGCCCTAAGTCAGCCTGTCATTCGGGGGGCAGTGTCACACATCTTCCCTCTGGGGGACACGGATGTAGCTGCGGGGTAAGCAAAGGACTGCGCAGCACCAGGTAGCTCAGAGCATGTGGAGGTCCAGGCCATGCTGCCAGGAGAGGACCTGCCCTTCCCTTTCATCTCTAGTCAGGCCCTTCATAGTTTCTTGCTTTCAATACCTGCTTCCCTGGGGGTCTCTGTTCTCCCTCACCTGTTGTAGATAGAGAAGTCAAACTTCCAGCCCAGGCAGCGGATGACACGGTCGTAAGGTGCACGGGTGGCAAAATTATCCAGTTCGTCCTGCGGGAGGGTGATGGAGTCAATGCCTGTGCTGGTGTTCCTGTTCTCCAGGTAGAACCGGAGTGTAATGTGCAGCTTCCCTTTCTTGTCCTTGATGATAGCCAGATCTTCTAGGTCACCCTCCAGAAGCCCATCCAGAGATTTCAGCTGGTACGTGTCCAGCAGGCCATTGTTAATTGCTCTGTGAAAAAAAAAGGGGATGTAAGAAGGGCTAAAAGAAGGGAGAAGAGGTGGGATCCGTGGTTCAGTCTCAGCAGCTGGAGATGGGACATGTTCACCAGGTATCCTATGCTACCCTTCAGCACAAAGGTTATTCCCACAGCGCTCAGAGGAACAACACAGGTAATGCAGCCTCGCTCCTTGTGGGATGTAGTCAACCTCTCAGCTCTCCTCTGTGATGGCAAGCAAGAGAACAACTTGGGAGCCAGAACTTTTTAATGACACAGTTTCAAAGGGACATTTTCCTGTTTCACAGACCCCACAGAGCTCCCAGCAAGCTCCTGTGTTCAGCAACTGCAACCTGGACTGCTTTAAACTAATGACCTAAAAACAGAAGGCCCCATGTTTCCTCTGCGACCCCCAAGACTACAGCACCTCCTGTGCCAGTCCAGCTTGTCACCTGGGCAAGAAGTTCCCCGTGTTTGAACTCCAGCTGCGTTTAGAAAGAGGAAAAGGAGCTGTTTCCTACCTCAGATCCCCGACGTAGTGGGTGGCCCACGAGAGGCGCACGCGGGACCGGCTCACCATGTGGATGAAATTCGTGACGCCCAGAATGTTCTCTGCTGTCTCAAAGGCCGAGTTCCCTCGGCCCAAGATCAAGACGGTTTGGCCAGCAAAATCCTCTGGGTTGGTAGACACAGTCTCGTAACCCTCAACGTATTCTGAGCCGGGAAAGTTGACCACGTTGGGGACCCACGTCCCAGTGGCGACCAACAAAGAGCTGCAAAAACAGGGAGAGCACTAGGGAACCCAGGAATTATGGGAACGGGGCCACTACTCCATGTCACTGCTCCTGTGATGTGCTGCCTGTAGCCACGCTGGATCAGCTGCACAGGCCGTGGCTTCAAAAGAAACCTCTCCCCAGCCTCACCTTGTGACCTGCTCCTCTGTTCCCTACCCTCAGGCTGACAAAGATGACCAGGAACGTTGTTTCATGTAGAAGTCAGCATGGGTGCTGTACGTACACACCTCCCCCCGCTGTTCACATGCGCAGGCACTGCTGGTACATACTCACTGGTGATACACATAGCACTGCAGTTCCACAGGTTGATTACGTGTTGCATAAAAAATTACTTTGATTTAAAATTTGCATTGCCTTTCAGTACAGCAGAACAAACATAATTTATTTTAGAGGGACAGAAAATGGTTTTGGTATTTTAAAACGTAACTCCCAGTCGTAAAAACACGTTAGCAACATCACTAGCTGTTAACACTAAAATGAAGTAATTATCTCTCCATAAGAACTTTTACTTGAATTTAGGGAAATTGTTGTGACTTGGACGGAAGCCCTGGGCAGCCGAGGCTGGCAGCACCGCCTGCCACCCCAGCCCTGCTCACGCAGCTCCTGAGAGCAACTCGTTCGTGGTGCGCGGGTGTCTGGGATTGCCTTCTCTCCCCTCCCAGGCTGCCAGCCAGCGCACCTCCAAGTGACAGCCTGCATGACCTGCTGTCGTTAGAGCTGGAGTTCTCAGGCGAGAAACACACTCGGTATGTTTACACGAATAACTTCCAGGTTTCCAGGAACGCAGCTCAGTGGCAGTATGGCCACACAGGCATATCACGAGGGGAAGGGGAATCCAGGGACCAGAAGTCTTGGGGATTATTTCTCAGGCTTGGCTCCCTTTACTGCAGCAGCCTCACTTCTCTCCGGTCCCCTGCTGCAGCTCTGTGCTAGCCTGCAGCCTCACGTGGCTGGGGCACACTTTGGAGCACACGTGGGTTAATGGGAGTGAGGTGTCGCTGCACTGACCCACTTGAGTTTGTGATAAAGGCAGCAGTGGCTCCAGCATGTACAACTGAATTATTTTTTTTCACAGTGAGCAATTATCTAGTGATAAAACCAAGGCGATTTTGAGCTCACCTATCAAGGATGGAGCCTGCGGTGACAGCAATCACAGCCAGTCTGTGTCTGCCCCACCAGCTCCTCAGCTGTCTGTGGCACCATGTGGCACGTCCTGCCCATGGCGGGGGGGTTGAAACTCGATGATTGTTAAGGTGCCTTCCAACCCAAACCATTCCATGATTCTCTGAGGTTGCCCAACAAAGACAACGCCTTCCCACGAGCAGTTATTTCACCCACCCACCCTGCTGATCCCTGCAAAACATTTTTTCCCTGCGACAGCAGCTAAGGCTCTAAGAATCTTGTGAACATCTCCACCCTTGGAGATACTCATGCCTCAACAGGGCAGGCTCTGAGCAACCTGATGTTGCTGGCCCTGCTTTGCACAGGGGGCTTGAATGAAATGACCTTCACGAGTCTCTTCCAATCTAACTTATCCTGCGATTCTGTGTGTGTGAAGATGCCCGTTACCTGCACTTGTAGCTGTGCCTGTCCTGGTCGGTCAGGAGGAAGTAGTGGCCATTCCAGGCCCGCGGGTCCCTCTCCAGCGCCACGTGGATGATGGCCGTGTTGTACTGCACCCGCAGCTCCAGCAGCGCGGCGAAGTCCTCCAGGTAGCGCACCATGGAGTCCGCGTCGGGGAAGAAGCGGCGGGAGTAGTGCCGGAAGAGCAGGCGGCGGTCGTGGCTGAGCAGCGAGTTCCAGTCGTGGCGGAGGTTGAACTCGGCGTTGGCCTTGCCCGTGTGCCGCTTGTTGATGCTGATGAGCTTGCGGTGCCGAGGGTAGAGGGCGAAGAAGCTGCCGGGAGCGTGGCTCCGCTCGAAGACGAGGTAGTCGCGGCCGGCCCGCTGGAGGAAATAGGCGGCCTGCAGCCCCGCGGGGCCGGCCCCCAGCACGCAGTAGTCGCGGTAGAGGAAGGCGGCGCCGCTGGCCGCGCACAGGGCCAGCCCCAGGAGCGTCCCGCAGAGCGCCGGGGCCATG
>VZRW01010291.1:196879-209484 GCA_013398125.1 Aegotheles bennettii
CGCGGTGAGGGGTGACAGAACCGGCGGCCTCAGCCCCGACAGCCGGCGGGGCCCTGGGCAGTGACAGAAGGGGCGAGGGAAAGGCCCCGGGGGCCCCTGCTCTGCTGTCGGTGTCCCCTGGCAGCCGCGGGTGGCAGGGACATCTCCAGCGGTGGGGGCGAGGAAACCTCCTAGGAACGCGGAGCTTCTCTCAGCAGAAGCCCTCCGGAGACAGATGGCTGTTGGGGTGGTGGTGGGGTCACCAACTCACCTGATTGCGGTGGGACGGGATGGGTTGGGTTGTCCAACAACCTCCTCCTGTTTATCCTGTAATCTCACAAAGATGCCTCGCACTTCGTGACCACACAAAGGACCCCCAGTCCCAAGAATTATATTGTTTTCTTTTGGAAGAACTTGAATTCAAATTATCTGGCCTAAAATCATGTATTGGAGGAATACTGATCCTCAGCTTAGTCAGGTGCAGTCTGCAGTTGCTAGCATGTGGTCACCTGTCTGGTTGTGAGTGGTTCTTCTGCAGACATGAGATGGATTATTGTGAAGTCTGGCAGGTGAATTCCTGTTTTCACAGATAAAGATGGAGATAGAAGTTAAGAGATGTATGGCTTTGAGAGGTTTATCAATAAAGTCATGTGTCAGGACAGGAAACGTGACAATGCCGTGCCTCTTAATTTTCTCACACACAGCCTCGTGAAATAAAAGTACATTCCAAACCATGGAACAGTTTTGTAGGAAAGCAGGTACTTTCCAGGTTCCAGTTGCGTGATCGTTCAACCAACTTTGTGTTTTAGAGGTTGTTATGAAACACTTGACTTAGAGAGGTAAAAATGTGCGAAGAATGGGAATTGCGGTTGCCCTTGCTGTGTTCACAGTGTGGTGATCAAAGTGTTGTGTGGTCCCCGATGGCTTTCCTTGGCCTGCTGGAGGGGAGACCAAGGGCTGGAAGTTGGGGTTCAACCCTGCAGCCTCTCTGGGGGACCATGAACCAGTGGTTTAATGCAGCACACACCTCAGAGCCCTGTCTCTGTAATTGGGATAGTATTTCTTCTCGGGGAGTGAGGGCAATAAATCATTCCATCTCAGATGTCCACATGCCAGAGTGATTGAAATTTTCTCTACCCCTAAAAGGAGCAGGAGTTTACAGATCTCTTCAGCTCACAGGCTGAAAACGAACGTTAGAGAATTTTACTGAGTATCTTTTACCTAAGAAGAGTCCAGATCAATATTTCCCAGGCAGAGAGCTGTACATTTTCTCCTTTATTTACCACTTGTAATTCTTCCTTGAGAGAGAACCGAAGCTGCAGCAGTCTGCTTTGCCAAGACACCCTGCCATTAATCAGAAGTGGGATTATTAAAGCACTTTTCCCCACTAGCGAAAAAAATCCACTTAGAGAAACACAGGTTATAAAACACAATTTGTAACTGTCTCACCTAAATGGCCCTTTTGGAGACAAACATCATCAGTGCTGGAGCTGCCTCGGTGGTTGCTCGTGGTGGCTCAGTGTGATCCCCACTCCAGGTGACCCCCGCAGCGCCTGGCCCTGGCCCTGGCCCTCCCTGGCCAGGGCAATGAGCTGAACTGGGGAAGGGTCTGCCATGCTCATGTCCTGCTTAGGAGCTGGTGATAGAGGGAACAAGAAGTTCTGAAGAGGAAATTGGACTAAGGAATGAATGAAGAGAAGCAGTGATCAACAGCAATAAACCAAAATCGCTTATTTTCCTTGACTTCCTCTTCCCACCTGAGCCTGCGTGAGGTGCTCACAAGAGTACATAACCCTGCTGCTGTTTCCCAGAGGTGACTGGCCATGAGCAGTTTGGGTTTAGCCCATCAAACCGCCTTTTCTGGGGAAGGGTCGGGTGTGGGTGTGCGTCGGAGGAGGGCACATTCCTGCCCAGTGCAGGATAAAGCTCCTCAAGCCGTGGGCGTAACCTTCCCATTTCTGATCAAGGGTAAGAAATGTTCTAAGAATAAAGCCCAGTCTTGAAGAAGGCAAGATTTGCTCCCACATTTAGGTCAAATTTACTAGGAGAGGGGAGGGAGTGGGACTGTCTTGCTTTCTGCTTTGTGCCCGGCACTGTGCCTCCCGCCTCCTGTGCCCTGCCCCTCTCATCCTGTCTCACTGGCCCTGCGCATCGCTGCCACAAGCGGTTTCCAGCCTGGCCTCTTGCTTTCGCTGAAGACACATGAGAGGCGTCGTTTCCCGGAAAAGTACTCAAAATACACTCACTTGCAATCATTTGATCCTTGATCCATAATTTCAGTTCATCAGTTAATTAATCACTTAATCAGTTAATAAGGCTAATCACTCTTCCCTGGAAGATGCTCATGAGAGCAGCCAGGATAAATTGCTTCCATCTGGTTTTCCATTCTTGTCTCCTACTTCTCCTTTTTTGGGCTCTGTGCTGGTGTTAGCAGACCTGTAAAAGTGGGGATCGTTCCAGCACCGTGGCTGTTCCAGTCCAAAACCACCATCAGCCTTAACCACAGCCTGGGGCTCGTTGGAGAGCAGTTGCTCTGTGCACTGGCTCTGCGTTGAGCAGGAGCCTCCTCCTGTTGAGCGAGGACAATGTGCAGCTCTGGCAGGGTTACCAGAGGTTTGCCAGGTTTAAATGAAGGAAAGCAAGTCCAAGCACCCAACCCGTTATGAGCCTTTCTTAGAAAACAGATCACCTCTGCCTTGACTGAAGATGCCTCGGAAAGCTCTAAGAGAGGGGTTGCTTTCCAGTGTGCATAACTACTTCCACTCAAAGAGGCAGCTGAGGATTGGAAGACTAATGTTCACATTAAAACACTATTTCCCAGTAGTTTCTCTTCTCATTCTTGTAACAAATGCATCAAAAATAGCCAGTTGGGTTCCTTTTCCTCACTAAACAACAGACACACCGTATGCCTGTGCCATATGCTTGGTCTCCGCTGCCCCGTGCTTCTTGACAAACCCAGAAACCGTGGGAGATAATCTTCAGCCTTAACACCTTCCCCCATGGAGAAGCCTGACGATTACACACCTCTTCAGGTCAGACTCTTCTGAAGTTGTCGTTGTCGTCTTTAAAGCAGAAGAACTCACTGCTGGCTCCTGGGCTCCTTGCAACCAACCTTGGCCGTATATGAACTGGCTCCTGCCGCTGGCCGGTGTTCACAGGCTGGGAAGCCCTCTGTCCTTCCCTGGCCTTTCTCTTCGCATCCCATCTTTCCTGTTATACTTTTATCTGCCTCCTCAGCCTGCTGTTCTCCCAGGCCAGGTGCTTTGCTAAAATGCATGGCCTCCTTTCCAGTGACTTCGTCTCTCTCCCGGGTGCCCTGAAGGCTGAACCATGAACTTGCCCTCCTTGTGTGGCTATTGCTCACCAGCTTTTTCGGGGAAATGCTTGATCAGATTTTCAGGAACCCTGAAAAAACGGCCATAAAGCAACTTCACTGTGTATGTGCTGCGAATCTGATTTTTAATTTGCTGCCTGTGCGATCTAGCGGGGCTGTGAGCAGGTGGCACCTGGCAGAGTTGCTGTGTGTGTTCAGACCAGCCATGTCTGTCCAGTAAGGTCCACGCAGGGAATGTGCTGAGTTTTTTGTTCTTGGTAGCAGGTAGTAGTGCTTTCACTGTGAGGGTCTCTCCCTCTTCCTCCTCCCACCATGCTGAGCTCTCCCTGCAGCTGCTGGGCCAGACCATCTCATTCTCAAGGACAGATGGAAACCTGGCAAAGGCAGGCTTCCCCTTAAACTTGTGTTGGGTTTACAGTTGGATTTGATGATCTTAAAGGACTTTTCCAACCCAAATGATCCTATGATTCTATAAACCATGTTGCTTCTGTAGGCTGGGCTCAGAGCCTGGCCCCGTGTTGTCTGCTCCTTCCATGCTACCAGGAAAAGCTACACATTTCTGAGACATCCAGAAATTGTCTTTCTCTGAATTAGTGCTGTCTCTTGCATGGCTTTGACCATTTTTATCACCTGTGTCAAATCTCTCCCAAGGCTTCTGTAGCTTTGACCATCAGGGCCTGGACCACACCTATCATCATGTATCGTGCTCCGTCCTCCTCTTCGGCTGCTGAAAACTGCCCTTCCCAGAGCTGTAGAAGGAGCCCTGGTCCAGCTGTCTCCCTGCAAATTGTCAGCAAGATTGCCTCCTTTGATCCACTCTCAGTGCTGGATTTTATCCCAGCAGCCAACAGGCTAATTCCACATGTTTATTCTACAAAGCTCAATTAGAGCAGCTGGCGCCAGCAGCATCTCTGCTGGCTCCAAGCCTGCAGAAGGAGAGGAAGGCTGGTGCAGTTGCTGGGGTATGAGCTTGGGAGTCCACAGACTGAGCTGTAAATCCCCACTCTGCGACTGTCCTCCAGGCCACCCTGCTAAGCACACACCCCCCCCTGCCCCAGGGGGAGCTTGACACCTCCATGCTGTGCAGGGAGGGACAACATTCTCCTGCCTCACCGCAGGAGAAATTAGAGATGCAGACTCTCATGGTGATGGTGAACTGTGCCAAGAGAGGCAGAAGCAGGTCATGGCTGCTGCATCTGGGAAATGCTGCATAGACCCAGCCAGACCAACAGCGGGGAAGAGGATGGGGCCCTGGCTGATGGAGGGTGTGGGGCACACCATGCCTTCCCACCAACGAGTTAGTGGTTTGCTTTTCAGCTGCGGCAGCTGCGCTCCATGCCCTGCGTCTCTCCAGTGCCTGAGTTCTATTCAGCACTGCCCTGAAAAGGATCCTGATGTGCGTGAGCAGAACCACAGGCAACATGGACATTCTTTACCAGGACCCTTGCCTGGCACAGAGGCACCCACAGTTACTTCCCTCAACATTATCAGTGTTACGGTAACCTCTGTGAAAAATCAGAATCTTCTGGTGCTCAACATTGTCTGCAAGTGCTCCTACCTGGCTGGTGCCTTCTTTGGAAAGCTTACTGTTTATGCCAGCCAGGCAAAGAGGTCTAAGCAGGACATCACGAGGCAGAAAGAAAGTCCAAGCACTTTCTGCTAGGGAGCAGGGTCGAACCTCATTTCAGCAAGACCTAGTTATCAAGGCAGTAAGGAGTCAAACGCAGATGCTACTTACGTATAATACACTGTTCCCCTCGCAGGAGCTCTCAGGAAAGTGCCCACAAAAGAGAAGAGCAGCAAGAGACATGCAGCAGCCCAGCGAGCCCGCAGTTGCCATTCCCTTCCCTGCCCCTTGGTAAGTCAGAGGCGGGTCTGGCTGACATGCTTGGCTGGGGACAAATGTGCCTCTCGGGGTACAAGGAGTGCAGAGCCTCGGGGCTATTCTTTCTTCTCCTCTTGAGCAGATTTCAGTGCCATCTGCTCTCTTCTGTCTTTGGAGGAGTCAGCCGGGCGCTTTTGTCCCTTCTGGCAAAGCCGTGCTGTGTATGTCCCCCATCGGGTGTCACGCACCCCGAGGCAGCCGGGGAGGATGCACACTCCCAGCCGTGCTCCAGAAAGCTCCCACTGCAGCAGCCCAAGGTCGGTCTTTCTCTCCTCTTCCTTGTCCACAGCCTGTCCTTCTGGATGAGGCATTTCCCAAGGTTGCAGCTGACTCCCAAGGTCAGGTCCAGACTTTGCTGTGGCCTCTGCAGGAGGGGATGGGAAGGGGCTGAGGCTGGAATGGGACTTTCCCTGCACCACTCACTCCCCAAAAGAGCCCACAGGCAGCATCAAGCCCTTGGGGGACAGCAGCAGGGGCAGGAGGGGGCATGGGGCATCCATGAGGCTCCCTGACCTGGGAACTGCTTTGTGGAATTGCTCTTTTCTCTGCACACGTGAAGTATCTTCCCCTAAATACTCATGGACAATCCCTGGCCCATCACCAGCCAGAGACCAGAGGAGCTGCAAAATTTAGGGGAGGAAAGGTGGGGAGGCTCGCTGGTGGCAGGCAGCTTGCTGGGACAATGCCGTCTCAAACCTTGCCACCACACCAAGTCCAGGGTAAGAGCTTTGTTGCCTGCCCTCCCCTCCTAAAATCATACCTGCTCCTGGGCTGGCTGGAGCCTGTCCCGCGTGGAAGTGAGCCGAACCCCAATGCTCAGGTGAGTCACATCGTCGTGTCCCCTCTGAGCTTTCCTGCTGGAAGGGGAGGGGGAATGAGGAGGAGCAGGTAGTGAGGAGCCCTAACAGGCTGGAAATGGTCCCCGGCCACCCCTGTGCACCAGTAGGACATCGGTCAGGATCCTGCTGCTGTGTCTCCTGTGGCACGGTGCGGCTTGGAGACGCCGCTGCTGTGCGAGCTTGTCCCACGGGATGGCACTGCCTGCTCAGGAACGGGCAGCCAGGCCGGCGCTCCTGGCAGGCATAAATTCAGCAAATTAAATGGTGGTGGGCAGATTCTGATTGTCAGGTCTCTAGAGAGCAAAGTCTCTTGTTTTCTCAGTCCCCGAGGGGATCAGGAGCAGCAGGAGGAGCAGGAGGAGCAGCAGCAACAAAAGCCCAGTTCCCAAGCCCAGTAGCTTTGCCCTTGTGGATCTGTTTCTGGGACTCAGTCCATCCCTGTATACCTTGACCCCTTTGAAGCTGCTGGTGCCAGGCCAGCCAGCTTCTTCACTGCAGACCTTCCACAGTGTCAAGAGCCGACTGCCGCGGAGGACCCTGAAGCCACCTCATCTGAGCCCTCATTGCACACATGAGCCGTCACACCCTTGTTGCTCAGTGCCTGGGGTGCAAGGCCCAGAGGTTGCAATAAAGGGCAAGGGAAATGAGGCCAGCAGAGTTTGGCGTCATTCACAAGTTACTCCTCTCCTCAGTGTAAAACTGGCACAAATGACA
The DNA here is from genome assembly GCA_013398125.1 of Aegotheles bennettii. NCBI lineage: Eukaryota > Metazoa > Chordata > Aves > Caprimulgiformes > Aegothelidae > Aegotheles > Aegotheles bennettii. Next base: position 203,631 of record VZRW01010291.1, read on the forward strand.
ACGCTCTGCCAGAACGGTTCACGTCTGCGTTGGCTCTGCCGGAGCCAGATCAAAGCTGGGACTTGCAGCCGGGGCAGACGAGGGCTGGGTGAGCACCCAGCTGTCTGTCTTCTACCTCTGCTGCTGTGTCTGCAGGAAGTAGCATGGTCCACTGGGGTCCTGGCTCCTCTGGTGAGGTCCTCACTGCAGCTCTATGCCCAACAGGTCCTCAGCAGCCCTCTATCAGCTGATGGTTGATTGCTTTAGGATGGAGTATCCACTGTGGACACTGGGATATCACAGATGTCTGCCCCACCCTTGTGGGCACAGATCCCCAGGAAAAGGTCTTTTTAGGATCCGTCCCATATCCTGGGGAGAGGTCCCTGTCCGCTCTCCTGGGCTGAAGGGGATTTTCTCCTCTCCATGGGGTATTTTGGCTGCATGGCTGCTCTGGAGCTCTGCGGAGCCACCGAAGTGTGGTTCAGGTGCGCTCGGTTTGGTCAGGACTTCTTGTAAATGCCCCACCTGGGTGAGAATCAACATACTGGGCAGCAGCCCCTGTGGGGTCCAGCTCCATGCATCAGCTTAGTGAGAGGGTTGGCTTGTTCTCCGCTCTTGGAGGGAAAGCTCAGGCTGGTGACATTTATTTCATAACCCCTTAATCTCTACAGGTCCTTGGCTGGTCTTAAAATTTACCCTCCCTCTGTCTTCCTTCCCTACCAAAACTGGTTTGTCTTTCTGTTGCTCCAGGGGGTGTCCAGAAGGGATTGAGGAGAGGAGGGGAGAACCCCTCAGGAGCTGGAAGGCTTCCAGGGAGGGGATGCTGAGTCATCTGGAGCCACTTCTACCCTTGGACAGACCTCCAGGACATTTCAGCTGGCCTGCCCTTAGCCAGCTTTGTTCATCTAGTGGTTTTCATTAGGTTGACTGTACCTCCTCACAGACCCCTTTTCTCCATCAGCTCCCCTTCTTGGGCCTCCCTCCATCCTTGGCCTCTGTGCTTGGCTTTTGAAAGGTGAGATATGTGGCTGTCTTCTTCCCCCATGTTGGTCCTCACGTGCAAGCAAGACAGTAGGCTTGTGTGTCTGACACTTGGCCTCTCTCTGTAGTCATTTAGCACTAAAAATTATCTGCAGAGAAAAGTCCTGGGCTCCGTACCTGGATTTTAATTTTCTCCCTCACCAAACTATTATTACTAATTACCACTCCTAGGTGTTTAAACCATTTCAGTGATGCTGCTAAATGCCTGGCATTAATTTAATAGCCAAGTATCTGGGTTTCCCCACATGAGAAACTCTCACAGCATCTCCCACAGATGCAAAGCCCAGCCAGCCCTGGCTGAGGTCCATATGAGAGAAACAGCAGAGGAGCGGCAAGCACACGTTAACAGCAGACCCACCAGCGCCAGGAGCCGGGCATTACTCAGCAGGAAGTGCTCCCTCGCCCCGTACTGTCCCCCAAAGGGAGCCCCCTCTTCAGCCGTGCTGTCTCCACAGCAGGGGAAGGCCTGGCACTGCTGCTGGCGCCAGCAGGCATCCCGTGGGCAGGACGTGCCCTCTTGAGCTCGGATCCTTCGCCAGAGCCATCCTAGGGGATTGCTCTGTTGGAGTGGGGCAGCATTCTCCCTGGCAGATGCTCTGCCTGCCTTCCACCCATCTGTAGCCACCATTTAAGAGTGTGCCCTCAGCTTTGGAGGCGGGGCTGTCAGAAATAAGCCCCGTTCAGAGCCAGGTGTTGCTTTCCTCTGGTACCTGAAAGAAGGGAATGGCCATTGCCTCCAGAGAGGTCCCGGGGCTGGGGCATGACAGAGATCTGGCTGGAGGCATCAGACCAGGCTTTGCCTGCTGCAACTCTGCTCCTGCTACGCTGCAAAGGTTCTGCTAGCTCTCCTCTCCCACTGATGGAGCTTGAAACTGGGGCAAGGGGACTTTTCCAACGCAAATATTTTAACTGACGTTCCAGTCACAAGTCTCAGTCATCCTCAGGACCTCAGTGGCTCAGTGCTGTGGAGAAGACCCTGGTGCCCTGCTCACCGCTGGTATACCCAGGGCCTGCTGGAGCACACAGTCAGTATTGGGAGAAGCAATCAAGTGGTATGGGGAGCACTGAGACCCAGGAGGGGCATGGGGTAACATTTTAGGGTCTCACACCCACTCAAGCATTAATGGGAAAGAGGAGGAATGAGGGTGCCTGCCTACGCACAATCCCCTTGCTTTCAATGCTGCCCCTTTAAGACAACACTTAATATGGCAGGTTAGTTAGTTAATGTTTGTAAAGCGCTTTGAACATGAAAAGTGCTGTATAAGTGCTGAATATTAGTATTAATTATTATGGCATGGAGGCTGGCCCTGTCTGAGCAACAATCCCCATGCCTATTTTCAGGCCAGTGCTGTTTCCCTGCCTCTCCCCCTCCATTGCCGCATCCTGTAAAAGGCAGAAGGAGAAAGGGAGAAGCAGAGATGAAAAAGTAAGACCATCTGCACTCTTTGAGGAAGGAACACCTCATGGAGTCGTGTAGGGGGGCTGAGCCATACACCCCCTCCGCTCCGGGCAGGGCATCACATGGGGAGTGAAGCCACATGTCCCCAGTGCCCCACTGGCATGGAGGGTGGGTGAGGGAGCACCCTCTTACCCCCAGCTCTGCAGCGGGCTGGGCTTGGAAACATCACAGGGAGGGTGGAGAAGATGCGAGGAGCTTCTTCAGCTCATCCCACCCATGCCTGGATGGGGGAAGCCAGCACTGGTGGTGGCTTCAGAGCTGGGCAAGGGGATGAGCCGAGGGTGAGAAGGTTTTGGGGTTTGTGAGCTAGACAGGGAGGGGAGGCAGCTGCATCCTAGACGTGCGTATGGCGGGGCCAGGAGCTCCCCAGTGTCCCCGGAGCCAGTGCCTGGCCCGCTTTGCTGCCTCTCCCCTCCTCACGCCCTCCTTCTCAGTGAGGCTGCTCCCAGAAAGGGTCCCTGGAGGAGGATCAGAAATGGGGCGGCGTGTGCCCCCAATTGCCTCGGCGGTGAAGTGTCCTGCTGGCTGACCCATGCAATGTGCATGCTGACAGGCACACCGGGGAGGCGGGGTGGGGGTGAGGTGCTACCAGGGGCTCAAAGGAGACGGGGGAGCTAGAGAGGGGGGCCAGGGAGGGCCAGAGTGGAGACCCACAGGTGCCAGCCAGGGGGATCTGGATGCTGAGCACTGGTATCAAACTATGCGAGGTGCATCAGATGGTGGGCTGCAGTGCTGTGATGGCACTGTGACCCATCAGTGTCTGCCAGGACATCTGGAGCCAAGTGTACCTCCACCTTGCTGCCTCCTGCCACTGCCAAATTAACCCCTTTTGTCCCATCTGCTCCTTCAGCTCGTGGTCTCCCTTGCCCACCATAGGTGAGACCCTGGCTGCACTTTGGAAGGGCTTTGTCAGTCAGATGGCTGCCCTCCCCTGTCAGCTGGTTGTGACAGGATCTGATGAGAATCCTGCTCTGCTCCAGAAAACCATGGAGGGTCCTACAGCAAGTGGGACCTCAGTGGAAGGCCAGAGGATCTCAGCACATAGGTGGCACCCCTGCTGCCGGTGGTGGGGTGGGAGGTGAAGGAACACGCCTGGAGCCCAGTCCCCTTTGTGGGGCTCTCAACCCCCTGCCCTGCTGCCACCTCACGTGGGCCTGCAGCTTTGGCTGCAAGTAACCCCCTGCTCTGAGCTCCAAAGCTGAGCATTTCCACCAGGCAGCCATCGCCAATCCAGCTACTAAGGAAATCTTTAGAAATCCCAGGAGTGTCTGAACAAAACCCCAAAACAATGTTAGGGCCACATTCTTTTCTCTTTCCTGTTTGAGCCCTCAATTCTTGCACATTCTGAGCTCACAGGTGTTTCTTGACTTGTCGCCATGAGAGCTGCTGTCTTTGGGTGGGAGTTGAGGCATCACCCCTTGTGGTAACACCACCCTGAGAGGAACGGGACAGGAGGGGTGACGGTGGGGGCTAAGCGGGGGCTGGAATGGGTGTTTTGGAGAACAGCAGGGAAAGCCCACATGCGTGACTTGAATTTTCCTGCACTTCAAAAAAAGTTGTGTCCAAGCTCTCTCCTCTGGCCTTGTCCTCCCTCCTTGTGTTGCAAAGATCAGCTTGAGAAGAGCAGTTGAAGCCAGACCATCTGCTGAAGAGCACAAAGCTGTCTGCAGTAGTTGACTCTTTTGCTGGGTTTCCAGGTACTCCTCCAGCACAGTAGGACAATAAATCCTCCCCAGTAAATCCACATAAACGAGGACCAAGTTATATATAAAAAAAAAATCTTTATTTCATGTACCAGGATTTTTTTTTTTTTCATTTTCTCTTTTTAAAATTTTTTTTCTTTTTAACAGTCTGAAAAAAACCACGAAATAAAGAAAATGGAGGTCGGTTTCTCGTACTGGTTTGAGCTGGACATGAGCAATGCCCTCGGAAAAATGCTTCCCTGCCAGCCCTCACCTGCTGCCAGCACGCTCCTGGCACGCTCCCACTCTCTCTCCTTCCCTCCTGGCCTGGCACGCTCAACCCTGTGAATGCTTCCCAGCTCCGAGGGCGCTGGGGATGGAAACCCCAATGTTACCCTCCTTCTATGACAGGATCCAGGAAACCAGCTTCAACTTATTCCTGGGGGGGCATTGGAGGAGAGGGGGGGAGGTCCCTGTGAATCTCTTCCAAAGGGCTGGGGGGTCACGGGGGGGGATTTCAGCGGGGGGGGGTCTGGAAACCCAGCCAAGTTGCTCTCATCCTCCCCTTGCCCTGTGATGCTCTTTTTGGGGGTGACCCCCTCCCACCGGTGCCCCCTGCCCTGCCTCAGAGCGAGGAGGGGGGATTAAAGCAGCAGTGGGAGGCAGGGTGCAGGGAGGATCAGGCTGCTTTTAAGCAGATACCCCCCTGGGACCCGAAGCAGGGGACTGGGCGGCTCCTAAAACTGGAGCAGCAGGAATGGGGACGGAAAAAAGTCGAAAAGTGGGTCTGAGCTGCCGAAGGGCTCTGTGGCCCCATCCTGCAAACCCCCGGCCTTGTGCCTGCCCGGGGCACTGCCACTTTCAGGGAGCAGCCCCAAAAGGGGCCCTGTCCTTGCCCCGGGCTGGCCAGCGGCTCATGGGGTGTCACAGAGCCCCCTGCGCTGCCTTGCCACTGCCTCCCCTCCTTGTATCCGAGGCGGCCATCTGGGCCGAGCTGGATGAAAAGCGGTTCCTGGCACCCCCAGTGCCCTGTTCCCCCAGCACGGCAGGGAGGGAAGGGGCTGTGGCCAGGCCAGGAGTCCCAGGGCAGGATGGTGGGGGCCCAGCTCGCCTCACTGCTGCGGGTGAGACCACAGCAGGCTGGGACCCCCAGTGAGGGGGAAACAAGGACGAAGCGCAGTGGGCACAGAGATGCCCAACGGCTTCGCCCTTCTCCCTGGCATGGCCACCGGGACTCGGGGAGCCCAGAGCGGGGGGCTCCCTGGGGTGGGGGGCTGGTGGGGTACATAGGCCAAGGCCAAGCAGCTGGCAGCCAGCTTTGGGTCAAGGCAGGCTGGCTGTGCCTGAGGGGGACAGGAGCGACTTTGGGCTGGGTGAGCCTCATGGCTGCAGTCCAACTGGCAGGACCTAAGGGGGAATCTGGGCAGGTTTGAGGGGCCTGCTGCTGCCCTGAGGAGCCTCCGGAGCATTCACAGGAGAGCGTGCACACGCCTGGGCACATGTGTGTGAGCATGGGCACGTGTGTGTGCGAGTGCCACCCACCCTGCCCCCATCCACACACTGCCCATGGCTTTGGCCTCCCGTGTCCCCCCCTGCCTCAGCAGCAGCATGCTGGAGGGATGGGAGCCCTGGTGCCCCCCAGCAGCCCCTGCCCTCTGCCTGCGCCTCCCACCCCGCTCCCCGATGTCTTTTC
>VZRW01010291.1:210800-241246 GCA_013398125.1 Aegotheles bennettii
CCCCACCCTGCAGCCCACCCCGTCTCCTCCTGCCCGCTCCTGCCCCATTCTCAGCTCCTGGCGACGGCTTCATACCGGGGTGGTCCGGCGGTTGGCTGTGTTGGTGTGGATAGAGTCCTTGTTCTCTTTCTGGATACAGTTGTGAACCTGGAGGAAACTGTTATCCCTGTCAGAGTTGTAGGTGGCGGTGGGGGTAGTGGCTGCCTTCAGTGGGTCCCTGGTCAGGGTGTACATCGAGATCTCTGTTGATGGGAGGGTGTTGAACCCTTTGATCCCGACGGGAGAGGCATCCCTGGAGTGTGAAGGCTCAGTGGAGCGGGAGCTGGAGCGGCTGCGTCTCTGATAGCGGTACCGGTAGCTGGGGATGCGGGTGATGGCAGAGGACTGGAGGTAGTCCGTGGCACGAGCGCTGGCGCGCAGCTGTTTGTGCCGGTCTATGAACATGTGGACAGCCAGCACTCCCACCATCTCAGCTATAATGAAGGACAGGGCCCCGAAGTAGAAGGACCAGCCGTAGGAGTAGCTGTTCTTCTTGGAGTCGCTCTTGGAGGGGTCTCCAGCGTTGGCTGATATGTATACGATGATGCCGATTATATTACTCAGACCTGCCATCCGGCCGGCGGGGGAGAGAGAGGGAGATGTCAGGTGGGTCACACATGGCCACGGTGGGGCCGTGGGGTTGAGACCCTGCCCCCCGAGGTGGGGACAAGAGGATCTCTAGCCCCCCGTCCCTTCCTGGTGGGCAGTTTTCCTTGGAAACCCAGTCAAGACCCTCCTCGCATGCCTGCTGCATCCCTGCACTGCACTCCTGTCTGGTCCCTGAGAGATGCCAGACAGAGGAAAACCCTCTCCCTCCGGCAGCTCCCAAGCAGCAGAAAAGCCCCTGCCTGCAAGGCGCTGCTGCCTGCTTCTGCCAGGCAATCAGGCAGAGCAGAGAGGCATCCTTGGGAGGCTGCTTTCATCCCGAATAAGGCTCATCAGAGCTGGGAAACAAACACTCCAGCCGAGGCAGCTGTGCCCCTGCGGGGTGCCCTTATGGGGCAGCCCCCCCACCCCCGGGAGCCCACCTCCGGGCTGTCAAGCCCTGTGTATCCCCTTACCTGCGGACACGAAGAAGATGCCGGCACTAAGGATGATGTTGTGTCGGGTTTTGTAGAACTCGCTGGCTGCAATGCAGAGTCCACCCATGAAAAGCAGAATCACACTCAGGATCGGGAAAATACTAGAGGCTCTAACAGCCCCTGTGGAGAAGAGAGGGAGAGGGGCAGAAAGAACAGCACAAGTGTGAGAGAGAGGAAAAAGGGACACAGAAATGGTGCCGGGGAGAGGGCATGGGGGGACACGAGCATGTTTTGTGAGTGGGGGCAAAGGGAAGAGAAGGAGGGCAACGTGCGAAGGGGGAGTTATTCAAGGAGGGATAAAGGTGTCGGGGTACAGAGGGAGGGAGGGAGAGAGAAACAAAGTGCGTCAGAAAAAGTGAGCAGTCTGAAGCGTCTCTCCCCCGCCCTGGCCGCTGATGCTGCTGCGAAGCCCGTGGTCCAGCGCAGGGAAGTGGAGGGGGCTGTGGAGCTGGTGGCTGAGCTGGGAGCCTGCCCGTGCTGCCGGTCCCCCCGCACGCTGTCTTTTCCTCCCCTTCTGGGGGGACTATGGGCTGGAGGGGGAGCCCTGGCACCATCTGGCTTCTCCGTCAGGGTGCTGCTGCTCGAGCCTGCTCTTCAAAGAGCAGCAACCCAAATGCTTCCTGTGGTGCTGCTCAATCTCGAGTCCTCCCAAAAGGGCACGAGCATCTCAAGGAGAGATTTGGTTTTTTAGGTCTGGGAAGGAGCTCCTGGTGCTGTGCACTGCTCTGTGGCTGCAGTGAGCACTGAGAAGTGAAAGTCCCAGCCCTGTGTGTCAAAACGCAGGGCTTATCCTAGTGATTAGAGAACTGGGCTCCTTCCAGAGGGCAGTGATGGGTTCGGATGTGCTAGCTCCCACACACGCACGCTCTCCATCGGTCGAAGAAGGGGAAGGGCTCAGCCAGCAGACGGCAATGGCATAGATGCACGTATATGCTCATACGCACATGCAGAACGTACCCCAAAGCTTCTGGGGGCACTCTCGTATTCACGCAGGGAAAGGCCAGGACTGTGTACACACACACCCATGCACACATGCATGCACACTGGTCATGGATTGTTCAGTGGGTACCAGCAGTCTGCCTGAGTTTATGTTGCCAATATTCCTGGTTTTCAACTAGGAAGGCCTTCTTTCCTCCCTTCCCAAGAGAAAGTAAGCTACTGAAGTGTGAAATGAAACCTTGCTTGATAAAGAAACGCATCAGATGGGCTGGTGCAATTCTGCTTGTGTAGCAAAGATCTGGAAGGGGAGATGAATGCTAATCCCTCCTTGACTGCAAGAATGAATCCTACTGAAGGAAGCACAGGACTTTTTCCTAAGCAAGCAGAGACCATGCTTCAAAGACCCTTTGGGCATCAGGATTCTACCAGTGGCTCCAACTGTTGAGCCTTTATTTTTCTTATTCTCCCTTCCATCCCTGAGGGGGGNAAGAAATTGGCTCTTTGACGTGAGCCCTAGCCCACGGCCTGTGCATGGGGAATGCGAAAGGCAGGAAGGAACCTCTCTTGCTTGCTTTCCAGTTCTGCCTGGCTGTGTTTCAGGAAACAAGATTGTGATAATAACCATCTTAATAGCTTCTGGAAAGTAAGGCAGGATCTGACAATGTGAAGCTTAAATGGCAGTAAGCAAACATGAAGCAGACATCTGCTATTCATAAGGTTTCTAGAGGGGTACTCAGTCAGTCCCATAGCCTGGCCCTGATCACTCTAGTTTTATCTGGGTCTTACTTCTGAAGCCACATCTGTTGGGAGAACACAAAGTTGCCGGCTGACATGAGGAGCTGTGGGCATTGTGTGATGGGGGAGGACAGCAGCCTTGCTCAGCCCCTGCCTTCTGGCCCTCAGGAGGACCATGCCAGTAAGAGCAGGGCAGAATCTCATCCAGTCTTCCTGGGTCCAGAGCCTTCAGTCTAAAGAGAAGGAGACTCATGATAGTGTTAGGATGCTCTCTCATATCATCTGTCTGCTCTTCAACTCGAGTATCTTCTAGCAAAGAAGCACAGGGATGCTTCTGCTTCCTCTCTGACAACAGGCATTTGATTTTAAAAAGACTAAGGTGCCTTATGTAGATGGCTGGCAGAAATAAAGTCTAAACCCTTCTAGCCAGGACATGGACACTGCCCCACAGTCATGCTGGTCCCCTGATTGAGGAAATTGCCTAGTCTGATACTAACAAACAACTTCCTAGCTGTTCTTGCCAGTACTGCCAGGCATCGCCCATGCAGAGTGCCCAGGGACTGCGGTTTGGCAGAACTCCTGGGAAGAAGCTCTTCAGTGGGGTCTCTCTCCAGTCAGGTCTAAGCCAGCAGAAATCCCACCTCCATCAGGAGTGACCCGAGTGGTCCTTTATTGACTTGCCAAATCCCTCTTTGAACCTGGTTCTTTCTTAAAAAGGGCTCTACCCTGGGGACACTGTCAGGTCCTGATTTTGGGCCAATTTTTGTCTTCAGATCTTGTTCCCTCTGAGGGAACAGACCCATCCTTCTTGAGATGTTCGCCTCCTTCCCCCAACTCTTATTTCTGAAGTGCAGCTGGTGCTGCATGCAGATTTCTCACTCCCGAACAACTCTGCAAGAGCGGGTTTGTCCTCAGAGGCAGCCTGCACAATCAATGTGCAAAATCAGATCAAACCTCAGTCTTCAGCTCTGCCATTCAGGGGCCACACAGCAATTAAGAGACCGATGCTGCAGAAAGGCATCTGAAAGAAATGATCTCCCTGGATTATTTACAATTTACAGCAGATGAAGAGAAAATATGGATTTTTGAGAAGCCAAGGGGAAGCAGCATAAGATCCGCCTCTTTTCACACACAAATGAGCCCCACAGAGCCTAAATTCTCTCTCTCATTCCTGCCACAGGGCTGGATCTCCACATCTGGCTTGGAGCATGCCTGGATTACAAGGAGCTATTCTGAAAGACTCCTGGCCTCTGGAGACCTCTGATGCTTAACCTTGGGAGGTCAAAAGCTCTTATCTCAGATTTCTGAAGGGAGACGATCTCTTCTTGTGATGTCTTCTTGTGATGCCAAAAGGCATTGGGCTTGTGGAGGGAGGGCAGGATAGTAAGGTGGGGACCTAAGTGGAGGAGTGATCCCTGTTCAGCTGTGCTAAAGGAAGAACAAGCTCCTGCTTCTGGTGTGGGTGGAAATGCTCGCTTGTGATCAGGGGGGGCAACACAATATGTGGATCTGCCCTGCTGGCCAGGCTGCCTTTCCTGTTCTCATGCACAAAATGGTGCGAGCTTCATCTGCTCGTCCCAGACTGGACTCAGAGTTCAGGGTAGGTTTCCTTATGGAGATGCTGTATGCTTGGGGTACAGCACCTCTCCCGGGGGCTCTGGGTGAGCATCAGGTCTTTTCTTCAAAGGACTCTGGCTGTCCTTATTCCTGCTTCCCATTCCCATCACTAAAATCACTAAATCCAGCAAAGATCAGATCTGCAGCCTCTGTAGGCAAGTGGTATCTGGGGAAAGGTGAAGACAGAAATAGGTGCTCCTCAGACACAATCCAGCTAATTTCTTAAATCTGATGCAACTAGAGTATCGGGTAAGGAAATACAAACTTCCTCTGCTTTAGGGACACACACACACACTCACACATACTCACACTGCCCCACCTAGCCCAGCTCTGACCTTATACTCACTCAGCAGCTCTCCAATGGATTTGAATTAAAACTCTGGATTTATGTTGCAATTAATTGCCATTAATAAAAAATGCCACTGGTATTACTGTGAGTTCAAAACTTGTGCTGTCTCATGGGCAAGGCTCCAGGGAGGTGAGAGTGGAGCTGGTTTTGGGGGTGGCGAGGCTCTGTGGTTGCCTCCTCTGGCCCACTGAGCCTCATAGCTCCCAGGGTCTCCACCACTCTACCTTCAGAAAACAAAAGGCAACCGATGCTAGCACCAACAAGCCATTGCAAGGAGAAAAGCCTGTGGACTTACGGAGGAAATATTCTGCTGTATCGGCTTCATAATCTGCATCCTCAGGGAAGTGATCGATTTGCTTACACAGACCTTTAAAATTCCCTAGGGAACAAGAGAAAAAAAGAACAAATGAGAACACCAAAACCTGCCTTGCAGGAACAGATGCCCTTTGCATTGCCCTTTGTGCTGGCCCTGCCTTCCTCCACCACAGCACATCCACTTGTGTATGCCCATTAAATGCCCAGGTACTCTCCTCTCACACTTGCACGTTTCTCCCTCTTCTTTGCACAGGAACACGGGATTTGCCATCTGGATCCAGCCTGATGCCCACCTAGCCTGGCTCCCCTCGCTCAAAGGTGGGAAGCACCAGAGGCTTTGGCTGACAAGTATGACCCCTGCTGCAGATGGGCAGGAGAGCACTGCCCACCTCTGAGGGAGGTGGGATAGGAAGAGGAGCCAGAGACTGTCTGGCTGCGAAGCACAAGGGTCAGAGTCCTTTCCCTCAGCACCGACTGGCATAACTGGGGGTGTTTGTGGTTCACCTGGCTTCACCTTGGTGAATCCCAGTAGTGCTGTGTACTGTGGGGTGATCAGATTTGGGTGGAAGAGCTTTTGTGTCTTTCAGCTGTGAGTTTGCTGCCTATTCACTTCATGGGTGCGATACATCCTGTTGTTCTGGTGCAGTAAGAGAAGAACAAAAGATCTTAATGCACTCTCTTCATATGACTGCTTGTTTTTGCATACCTTTATCTTGCCCCCTCAAAGATTAAGGCTACAAGAAGCTTGGTGCAAGTGTGTGTGTGCAGCTCAGCAGCAAAACACCCTTTGTACTTGAGGAGCAAAATCTTCTGCCATAAGTGAGGGCAGCTGCTCTGGTCACCCTCAATTTCGCCAGACTGGTTTATGTACAGGGCCTTCTGCTAGCTCTAGTCATGGGGCACCCTATTTCACACACTCTAGCACCAGCAAAGCCATCCCAGCAGGAGGCCAGTGACATCTTCCCAGTCTTTTGTCATCTAGGATGTCTACCAGGCTCTTGTTTTCATCATTCGTGTCTCACTCCTCTTGAAATCAGGAATACTACTCTAGAGAGGTAATCCTCAAGTCACATCATCATCATCACTGCTGGTTGACTAGTAGCTCAAAGGATCAGGTTGTTCATGCTTGTACAGGGGTGACCATGTGGAAGGCAATTTCATTATACCTCCTAGGGTTCCTCCAAGCTTTTTCTCCCACCTTCCCCTAAATTTGCCCCTGGACTCTCGCACTGTCTGGCCATTAACACAGAATTGATGGACATAGTCTGTCCAGAAAGGAGGAATGCAGTGTCCATATGAAGTGCATGGATAAGAATGGTGATCCTATAGGCCCCCTCACCAGAGATCAGCCACCAAAGTGTCTCAGGCTGACTGATCCCTCAGCAGAAGAGTTTGGACCCTGAGTCTGGAGAGTGACAAATCGTGTGGAAACCTGGGAAAGCCACCTGCCACCCTGGCCCTGAGCCTAGCTGCTGAATCAGCTGGGTGTGCAGGTCAAGGGGACAATGAAGCCACCACACTTGTAGTTGTTGCCTCTGGGAAGGGTTGCTTGTGAGGAACCCAGAGCTCTTCCAGGCCAGCCCTACCCAGGCTGAGACCTGCAGGGACCATACCAGATCCCCAAGTCATGTCTCAAAAGGTTTTCTCCAGACTAATTCTGATGTTTTTTCAGGTATTTGGGAATAGCTGGAAGAAGAACCAACTCAAAGGATTCCTCCGGAATTTCTTCTCGAGGCCAAGACTTGCTGGAGGAAGATTTGGGATGCTTTGGGAGGCAGTGCTGAGCAAATAGCTTTAGAAGTCAGGTAGGTGAGTCCCCCAAGCTTGGCTCTTTCTGCATCCAGTCAGCTTGTGTCTGATGCTTCTGAGATGCGTATAACCTTTAACTAATAGTTAAAAGAGCTTCCATAAGGAGGCTAGGGACAGCAGAGAGGAGTGTGTGTGCACATAAAAGGTAAGTAATAGGACAAGAAAGTAGGAACAAAGCCTCTCCATGTACTTCTGAAGTGTTATTCCCACATTGAAACTGTGGGTTATGAAAGGAGGTTATTAATCACCCATTCCCAACCCAGTTACCTCAAGAAGTGTCTGCTTCTCCACCATGGTTCTTCTGGAAGCAAAGCTTTATAGCCAAGCAAATTCCCTTGCCACATTCCCACCCTGCTCTTTGCCCACTTAGATACCTGTGAAGAAGGCAGATACAGCGTGAAGGGGGTCCTTTCCCTTGCTTGACCCTGGCTGCCTGGAACCATCTGCCCACGACAGACAAGCAAGCTCATCACTCTGGTCCTTTGATTGTAGTCACTGCTGTACAGTGCACATGGACACTGCCACTCTCTGAGGCACCGGGGAAATCTCCAGCCTCAGATTTCAGTTCCTTGCCCAGCGGATCCTGAACACTGAGTGCCGCCTGCCTGTACATGCTGGGGGAGCAGGAAGAGCCTACGTGCACCTCCCAGGCAAGGCTCTGGGTGCACAGCCAGAGCCCCCTAGTCAGAATCAGCCAGGGAGAGAAGAGGCATTGCATCTGGAAACAGCCTCACTCTGTGCCATCCTTTCCCTGCTTCCTCTCTTCCTCTCCCCCGCTCCGTTTCTTGCTGTATTTCAACCTAATTCCTATGCGAAGAATCAAGCTGCTTGGGAAAGATGCTGTGTGTTGTGCAGGGTGTCTTTTACGTGGACTTGTGTGGGATAGCTAGTTAGGGGTTCAGCTGCTTAGGCAGGGTGAGGGGACCTGCAGAGTCTTTGAAGATTTGTTCCTGGTGCTGATTGTCCAAAAGGTCTTGCTGGTGTGGCTCAGGAGGGTGCTTGGCCATTGCGGTGTCCAGCCTTGGCTTGTTCAAAATGCTGTGGCATTGAGGAGCTTCCCTTCTCCGCAGGCTGATACTCTGTGCCAAGCTGATCCCCCTCCCCAGCTCAGCCCTGCAGGGGTTTGTGAGGACAGGGTAGGCAGCATTGGTCCCACTTCAGCCCCTGCTTTGTCTGTGCTCAGCACAGAGTGCTGTGACTCTGGATGCTGACTGTTCGCCTGTGCTACCACACCCACTCCTCCAATGCCTCCTAGCTCCTCTGGGCGATGGATGGGAAAGGATGCAGAATTTAGGTCATTAATGTGGTAATATAAGAGAACAAGATTCAGTTTTTGCTCTGCCACAGGCATGCTGTTAAAACCTCTCCTTCTCTCTGCCTTAGAGTCCCGCCCTGTAAAATGGGGGTGACAGCCCTCCTCTGCCTCATGCCATATGGGGACGTGTTAAAGAGGACATGGTGTGGGTGCGCTGGTGCCAGCGGCTGTGCAAGCACACGGAGTAGGTGAGCAACGGATGGCGACAGTTCAGAAGCCATCCTGGAGCAGGGAAGGCCTTGATGTCACTTCTTGTGCCAAGGTCACTCAGCGATCCTCTGACAGACATCTGTGGCCTGCTGAGATGGTGCAGCAGCCTCCCTGGCACCTGTGTTGGTGGAAGCACTGTGGCCACACGTGAGGAGGGGGATGGAGAAGCTCAGCAGCACTGCTGAGGTCTGACACAACAGCCTTTTCCTATGCCGCATGTGTGGTTTGCGGAGCCAGGGAGGGAAGAGTCATGTGCCACCCTATAGTTAATACTCCTGAATGCCTGGACAAGAGGAAATCACAGTTCGGGAGGGTGTGTAGGTCTCTGAGATCCGCTCAAAGGAGTAAGAGCAATGTACCCTCTGTATTTGTGTCCCTTTGCCCTTGCCATTCTTCCTGACTTATTTAATGCTGCGAACCCTGAAACAGGCAGGTGTTGAGCTCTCTGATTTCTCCTGCACACCTCTCTGAGAAACTTAAGCCACGGGCTTCCACCTCCTCCCTGCAGATCTCCCAGTGCAGTTCAGGCTCTCCCCTCATCTTACTTCTCATGCTCACCCGCCAGGTCTTCCTCCTGTTTCTCAGTCTCTCTCATGCATCGCAGGCACCTCCCTCTCCCTGGCGTATCAATCGCTGTGGGCATCCTTCGCGCAGCCTGCTTTGGGATGTGCAGGCTGCAAAGAAGACAGGGAGGATCTCTGTCTTGTCTCAGGACAGAAAAGCTGGGGATGCCCAGGTCCATGGAAAATCACAGAACAGCCCCCTAGTCCACTGGGTATTAATGGGAGTAATTACTGGGATGACATCCCCCACCATTTGCTTGTCACCTGCCCAAGCTTTGGAAAACGTAGTCTGGAGGAGGTGGGGGTGGTGCAACAGGCACCACCCCCAGTGCCTGGACCGGGACAGAAGTTGTTCCGCCAGGGGATTAAGAGCAGAAGCAACCTGCCATACTGCCAAGAGCGACTGAATGTCTAAGATGCATGAAAACTAACATAAGCTGCATGTTCAGCCCCCAGAAAGACCTCCTCCAATGCAGCCAGGTCATAGTTTGGGTACGTGCTGTCTATCCAGGACAGCTGGCAGCCGTCAGCTCTGCTGCAGCAAGAGTCAGACCGAGTTACCCCCAGAGAGAACATGGCTCGGTATTGTTGGTGATACAATTTATTTTTATGCCTCTTTGTGCAGCCCTGTCTCTTTCTGAAGTTCTGCCTGCCTGCAGAGTGCAATCCATTGCAAAATAGTAAGTTCCAAAGAATGAAAAGCTCCTCCCTTCCTGCAGGGTAGGAACACTTTTAAATGGTCAGGACTGTACATCTGAAAACTGGGAGCCAGAGGCAGAGGAAAAGACGTCCAAAAGGAGAGAGGCAGACAAAGAGGAGCGAGAACAGAAAGACCTGTTTTCCCAGAATGATTTGTGATATTTCCATTTATGGAAAAAAGCAATCCACTGAAAGCTTTCCTTTCGTCTCACTCTCTAATTTAGCAGAGGTTTTGGCATGGTGGCTTCTAGAGAAATAAATAAAGGGAGCTGGATATAGCTGTTGTCTCTAAAAGCTCAGAAAGATGGCTTAGTGTTTGCCAAGGCTTCAGTACCTCTTTCTACCACACGTTCCCTGCATCATTTTAGGGAAGTCACTTAACCCCCCTCTTCTTTCACTCCAAAGGGGAATAACAATATTTCCCTGCCTCAGGGAAATAGCTTGAGGATATGTTTAAATTAATAATATGAAAGTGATTGGACACTAGAGTAATTTGGGCCAGATAATTCTCCCCACCTTCCAGTTCAAATGTAACGTGTTCATCTTTGATGCCACATAAATGTGAAGGCTGTGCATGCATGAAAGATCTCCCAAATTCACACTTGTGATGCCTGTCTTAGAAGAAATCCTCATTGCAGATTAATATTTGCTATCTACCCACCAGGGAAGTAATGCGGTAGAAGGAAGAATGGGTAGTCAGGCACAAACACAAACATTTCTTTCTGCTGCAGGACGCTGTTTCTGGGCTGAATCTGTTTGGTACCAGGTGGTGAAGTGGGGCTCAAAGCCAGCCTCTGGGCTGGGAAGAAAAATTCCACAACTACATGGCAAACTTTTGGCGTGTCTTACTTACACGTATTGGCAAAGGGCTTCCAAACCAGGAATGGAGGTTTGCTGACCCTGTCAAAAAACTATACTAGCGACACTGAATCTCTCTGGGTTTTAATGCTCACCCTGATGTGACTTCAAGAGGAAGGAGTGAGGTTTCATGAAGTGCCAAGGAAAGCGCAGGAAATGGCCTTTGACTGCTCTCCACCCTTCCAAGAGCGAAGCTCTTGAGAGCACTGATCATTTTGAGAGATTTGGATCTGGTACAAAGCACGGTGGCATGGAGCACAGACATCTGCTTTACCCTCCTGTGCTGATGTGCCCAAAACAAAGACTGGCTTCTCAAAAGTGCTCATGATCCCTCTCAGGGAATGTCTCCATAGATAGCACCTTAAAAAAATTAGGCCATCTTTTTACATGCCTCAGTATGCATTTAAAGGCCCTGGTTACAGGGTGTCAGATTATACCAGCAAATGTAGCCACTGTGCCACAGCGGATGGTCCTTTTGGGGCTCAAGCAGGTGCTGCTTTAGCAGCTCTGACCCTGCATAGTGTCAGGGGGCGCTGTGGTGGTGGCAATACTTTTGGACTCAGGTGGGTAATTTTAAGATGAAAGAGTCCACAGCTTTTCTCCTTAGGGACAGAAGAACTTCCCACTACAAGGTGAAGCTCAGTGGGGCAGCAAACGGGGTCTGTGAGGGTGAGCCCGGGACAACAGCAGAGATCCCATGGGAACAAAGGACCATCAGAAGTCTCGCCACCTTCCCATCTAAATGCAATGTGCTTGCTTTGATGTGGCGTTCTCCAACATAAACATGCAGCACCGCATATGTTAAAAAAGCCAAACAAAACCCCAGCAACATAACCAGTATGTTGCATACATAATTCTCTCCCTGGGGAGAGGATAAAAGAACAAACCACACGTGACTGATATCAAGCCCCATCGCTTAATGTGCCAGTGGAAATCATTCAGATTATTGTGGTGAAGAAACCTTTACAAGAACTCATGAAAAATAGAAATTGATCTTATACTTATGAAAGAATATCCCCCCTGCCTACAAGGTAGAACTATTATACCATCCCTCCTCATCTTTTTATTAATAATCATGTTTATTACAGCTGTTGCTGAGGATCAGATGATAAAGGGAGTTTACTACAGTACAAACTGGTACAAACTGCCTTACAGATCATTGCTGCCTTGATGAGTATGAAAGAAGGGGTATATCACAACGCATTAGCTATGACTAAAGCTACAGCAGCAAAATGGCCTGATAATACCAATTCTGGGGAGATGAGTTCACAGAATAGATGGTTAATAAACAGAAAAAGAAATGCAGACATAGATGGGCAGGGGAGCAAAAAGTGGGAGAAGTCACTATGGCCTAGAACTGAGGAGGA
The DNA here is from genome assembly GCA_013398125.1 of Aegotheles bennettii. Classification (NCBI taxonomy): domain Eukaryota; kingdom Metazoa; phylum Chordata; class Aves; order Caprimulgiformes; family Aegothelidae; genus Aegotheles; species Aegotheles bennettii. The sequence goes on from VZRW01010291.1 coordinate 222,698, forward strand.
GATGACAAGCTGGAAGGACAGAGATGGAGTGAATGGCCATAGACAGAAGTCCCATCCAAGCCAACCCCAGGCTCCTGTTCTGCCTTTTTCAGCTCTTACTCCTTGCTTGCTCTCTGCAGCCCTCCCTGACAGTCACCCAGTGAAGGAGAGGGGTCTAATGACAGAAGGAGACACCGAGTGTGCCGCTGGAGGTGGCTTGGATCTGTCCTGGAGAGCCTTGGTGGTGAGGGAGTGCAGAAGAGCCCCATCGCGTCCCGGCGTTACCCGTATGGTTCCCTGCAGCATTCCGCCTGCCTGGTGCTGCAGCCGCGGCGGCAGCAAACGAGGATCACGCTGCATTACGGCCGGACCCTGCGCCTGCTCCCAGCCTTCAATCGCTTTGCATTTTCCCTTAGAGGCGGCAGCCTCCTCGCCTTCCCACCCCGCTTTGAAACGCTGCTGAGTGCTGCTAAGTAGCCGATAGATTCTGCCTCAGAGCTGGCTATAGCTATTCCTTGTACGTGGGCGGAGATGCAGCGGTAGCAAAACCTATTATTAAGATTATATGAAGATTTCCATTTATAAACACCCTCTTTTTACAGGGTTGTAACTTTCAAAAATATCCTCACTGTGGCTCGAAATTTCCCATGCTTTGTCACAGACAGAGAGAGAGATTGGCTGGGAAAACTGGGCAAAGGCTTTTGAATGCATTTGAGTGCAAACACAAACCCAGCACGTTTGAGCTTTGCAAGCTGAAACATTGCAGGTGGCTGGTTTTCAGGGACTGCTAGACATCTGTCCAGGTTACAAATGGAAATCCTCAACACAGCAATAATGAAAATAATTTTAAAAAATCCTTTTTGCATACCTGTAGTACAAACATCTCACCCGGTAAACAATTGCCTCTGCTTTCTAGACTGCCAGAATCAAACCTGAGCTGATTTTTTTCTGAAAGTAGTACTAAACACAAAAATGTATTAGGCTCATCTAAATCATCTAAAGCTGTGGTTAACTTTGCTCCTCCTAATGTTGTATTTCTTGTATTTCCCTGCTGTGCTAGCATTTTGGAAATGAAAATAGTTTTATATACACATACGTAACAAATGGGTGTTATGATTTCATATACCTATGTTAACAAAATAATTTGGGTTGATATTTTCCGGTGTGATTCAACAAATGTGTAAAGCATTGACAATATTTCTGATTCCTCAGCAGAGAGGTTTGAAATCATTTCTACAGTTGTTATTATGACTAGTGCCACTCTAGATAGGAAAAATGTGATCTTTCTGGTGTACTAGCCTTGTTGCAGAGTTTTCTAGGTGTATCAGCTGAGTTGGTAAAAGCTATTGCCTTTGCCTTTCAAGAAGAGGCAGAACTGGCCTTTAAATGAGCAGGGAACCAGAGAAAGAATTGAGAAAAGGGTTTGTAAATGGTTGTGTGCAGATATTGTAGCATGATATGGAGTTTTAAATTCCAGGAGCACAACTTAAGTGCTGGAGCTGCTGGGGTGGAGGATGGAAAAGTGAAGGCAGAAGTTGATCAGGACATGGAGAGAAGTCCAAACAAAACAGAAAGGGCAAGTGAAAGAAATCAAGATTTTACAGAGGATTAAAAAAAATAATCTGACAATTTGTAGCAAAAACATTTGTGTGTGTGTGTAATGAGTCAAATGTGACACTACAACTGCGAGCCGAGTGACAGGAAGGGTGATGCAATTATCATCTGCAGTGAGAGATAAATGATGTGCATAAGGTGTGGGAGGAGAGGAGGTGCTCCATAGCTACCATAGGCAATCCCAATCCATGGCTGCACATCTAGAGGTCAGAGGAAGGGAGATACTAATGTAAACCTGGAGGGAAAGGGGGTAAGCTTGGATGGGTTGGAGTATTTAAGAGCTGTTTCTTCTCTTTCCCTTTTTTTTTCTTTTTCCTGTCATGGCAATGATATTGTAACTAGGACAGGTTTTGCATATAAGGTTACATCAAACTCTCAGAAATCAGATCACGTAAACAACATCCTAGGTGGATGAGGACATAGGGACTGAACCGCAGAATCATAGAATCACAGAATCACAGAATGGTTTGGGTTGGAAGGGACCGAAACGATCATCTCGTTCCAACACCCCTGCCGTGGGCAGGGACACCTCCCACTAGACCAGGCTGCTCCAAGCTCCATCCAACCTGGCCCTGAACACTGCCAGGGAGCGGGTAACCACAGCTTTTCTGGGCAACCTGGGCCAGTGTCCCACCACCCTCACAGGAAATAATTTCTTCCTAATACCCAATCTAAATCTACCCTTTTTTAGTTTGAAACCATTCCCCCTCATCTTATCACTCCATGCCCTTGTAAAAAGTCCCTCTCCAGCTTTCCTGTAGCCCCTTCAGGCACTGGAAGGCTGCTCTAAGGTATCCTCGGAGCCTTCTCTTCTCCAGGCTGAACAACCCCAGCACTCTCAGCCATCTTGAACTTGAACTCAAAGACCCAGAGCTCAGGTAAGTCCCACTCAGGTGACCCAATCTCTTCCCAGAACTGTGCAGAGGAAATTTATGTGCCAGAAAATTTATAATTCAGGTCATCCTATTGGGTTGCATTATTGCCGTCAGATGTAACTCTGTTGCTGTTCTGTGGGTGTGCATCAGAGAACAGAGCCAGGTTCATCTTGTACAGTATGTCATGTTTTGGGTCAGTGGTAAGGTGATTTCAAGTTACCATGCACAGGCATGGATTTATCGGGCAAGAAAAGAGGCAAACCCAGCCCTCCTTACACCATGAAAAATGGCCTGCGACCGCCTGGGACACAGCCACCAGCTGTACAGTGCCTTGGTTCAGATGTGGGCTGAGAACCCCTACCTCAGTTGGAATTTGGGCTCGGCTATTCCTGAACTCCAGATCTTGAATCTTTGCAATTGTAGCACTATATTCACAAGCCTTTTGGAATGCAATTTCCTTAGTCATTTTTAAATTGCGAAGGAGGAGAAAAGGCAATTCAAATCTTTCATCTCCAACTCCACACTGCATTTGTCTCTGACATATCTAGCCGGATCTATAGGGAGATGCTGTCCTCAGTTAAACTTGTGTAAATCTAGTGTGACTCTGAGCTGCTCCTTCAGCAGATGTGGTCACAACCAAGAGAGGAATTAGGCTCACAGCTGATAATTAGCTTATGAAGTATGTGGTGTGCTTTAAGGTCCTTCAGGATGCAAAGCGCTATATAAAAATTATTATTAGTTATTAATAATAAAAATACCCAAGAACCCCAGGGAAATAATCCAAAGAATGGAGCAAGTCAATGACAGAGGCAGCTTTCAATCCATCCTCCCTCTTCTGTGCCACTTAAGCTCTCCTCCCCCTTCCTCTCCAAGGCTCAGACACACAGAGGAAGGGAGAGACCCCCATCACACGTGTTTAATGATTTGGCAGTCTCAGCAAGTCTTCAGTGTTCTCCCACACAACATCATCAGCCTGCAGTAGAAATTGTCAAGTCTGTAACATAATTGACAGACAGCGGTAGATATTTTGGGGAATAGCAGGGCACAGGAATTCCTCAGCTTGCTTCCCATGGGAAAACTGCAACCCCGCCCTGGTGGTCCCCAGGGCCTTTCATCTCCCTGCCCTCCCCGCCCCTGGGAAAAGGACTGGGCAAGTAGGCGTTGTTTGCTTTCTTTAACGATCTCTGGGTGAGAATTAGGGGTCTGGCCACGGTTGCCTGAGTTGGGGTGAGCAACTCCACCAGTGATACACAACCTGCTGTGGCTATTTCAGCCCAGCAGATGAGTATGAGGTTTATTTTAGGCAAGGAAATAGAACAAGGGAAGGGCTGGGTTTTCTCTAGCACTTTTTATACCCCAGGGTACCCAAAGCCCTTCATGCAACACTGAGAAAGATCTCCCAGTGTGGTGGCTCTGCAGACGAGCATGGCAGCCATTATGCGCTTGCTGAGCTAGCACACACTTGCCCTTGGAGAGTGGAGGCAGCTTTATCCAGGCAGGGAATATTGGTTATCCCTTATTCCATTCAGAAAGCATGCTGGGTTTTTTGCTGTCCCTTCAGGCAGCCCACCAGAGATGGCCAGGAGGAAGCTCGGTGCAGGATTTCCTTGGCAGAAAGCCTTGCTGGTTACAGTGCTTCGGGCAGGGCTGCAATATGCAGGGTCAGGCACTCATGTAGTTTTTCTGCCCTGTGTCCTGTATGCTTTGAAAGGTACCACCTCCTACCAGGAAACAAAACCTCTGAGGGAGAACTCTGGATTTTCTAATTCTGCAATTTCCTCCAGCAGTTGCTTAGTCTCACCCTGCAGCACTGGTGTTTCGGGAGAAGCCCAGCAGCCAGAAGCAGCTCCACAGCTGGGCCAGGGCTACCCAGTGCAGCACTAAGGGGAGCGTCCTGGGATGAGGGGAACATGAGTTTGCCAAACTCCTTTAGGATGCTCCCCACCCCCCTGTAAATCCACTCCTGAGCTGGACCGCACTCACAAAATGATCCAAAGCCTCCCAAATGTTTCTAAAACAATAAAGATTAAGAAACTGGGGGGAAGGCAGGGCAAGAAGAGTGGAGGACTGACCTCGTGTACAGCAAGCCCCTTCTTACTGGCAGCTGGGGAGGAAGCCATTGGTGTCCCCAGCTGTCCCAGAAAGGAGATCTCTCTGCCTTGGCAGTGTCCCCAGGGTGGGGACAGCCCCCACTGCAGCTGCTTCCCTATCAGCCTGAACACTGAATCCAAATGTGGTTTAATATTGTTTCTCGCATTTCCCAGCTTTGCTGGGATTCAGGATTTGAAGAGTTACATGGGTTGCATGTATAAACCCTAAAAAATTTTCAGCTCATACTTCTCTGGCACCATTGCTGGCAGGGCAAATACCCAGAGTAACAACTGGGCTGATCTGTGAAAGCTGTAGGAAAGCAGTGCCCGCTGTGGTAAAAGAGCTGGGACGCACAGTTTGTTTTGTTACACAGAAAGCAAACATCATGCTTGTTTTTGACTTGGGTCGTTGAAATTCAGAGTGTTGGTAGACACAGCCTACATCCCACAGGGCTGAACAGGGAGGCTGGCCTGCGTGTGTCTGATCAAAATTGCGTTAGCACAGCTATGCTGCGGCTCTCAATGTCTCCAGACGCACTGCTGCTGTGCTGACTTGCTGCTTTACTCATAATCCACAGCAAACATTGGGTGTTAAAGTAGATATTGCACAGATTTGATTTTAGGTCCCTTTTTATGCAGCTGAGCAAAAAACAAATGCCAAGCCTTGCGAGCGGTGTTAGCTTTTAGAGGCTGTTATTAGAACATTAATAATTTTATTATTGTTATTTCCACTGGGTTGCACGTACCCCAGTGATTTACAAAGAAACAAAGTGACTTGGCCCTCTCCTGAAGCACTTACAACAAAAGTTAGACTTGAGCACAGCACTGGGCTTATTTAACAAGCAAACATTGCCAGCAGGGTGTTTGGAAGAGGTAAGTTTATAGCAGCACAGGATCACGAGACATTTACAGCTGTGTGACCGTGTGTATCCCGTTAGTTTATGCTGGCTTTTAAAAAGAAAACTGTGGAGGGCAAAAGTGTGCTAGATTTAGTGACGATGCTTGTGAGAAAGGTGATTGGAGGTCAGTGGGGGAAGGATGATTTGGAAAGGGGAGGTTGAAGGGGAGGCTGTGAAGGAGGAGCATGAAACTAACTGTGGCACAGCCAGAGAAGGCATGAGGAGGAGCAGGGACTGCTGCTCAGTCATAATAACCCCTTTGAAGCTTGACTGCAAGCCATGCTGCTGCACCGATATTTTTTCATCCATTGAGCATGCTAATTTATTACAGAAGAATCTGTAGGTGTGAGCTATGTGCTAGGGCTAATCTCTGAAGCGTTCTCAGCTACTCTACACATAGCATTACTCTTGTGTCCTGGGGAGGAGGCTATTCATAATGGGATAAAATTTACTCTCAATACTAGACTAGGGAATATTATTTCTAATGTGATCTGATCCAGTTACACTCAGTTAGAAACCTGAAAGGCCGTTTCAGGGTTTTGAATCATGTCCAAGCCAGGTACCAAGCCACCATCTGTGGCCAGGATTGCATTACCTATACACATGCCCATCAGAGCTTCTTAGACCAAACTATCACTCCCCACCTGCCGCACATGAGGGGTCTCAGAACTGAAACTTCCCTGCTTTAAAGTCTGTAAAACAAGAACTTGTCTCCTAAAGACTGCCAAAACCTAGCCTCCTTCTTGATTTGCCCACTTTTCCTTGAAAACATTTCCATTTCTCCAGTGTAATCACTGGTCTGAAATTCCAGCCCCTTCCTCAGTTTCTAATTTACTGCTATAGCCACAGCAGTCTGTGAAGCAACAACAAATGTTGTGCTGCACCTTAGATCTTGACCTCATTATCTTAACTTCGAACTGGAGTTGCCAGTCAGGAAACGTGCCAAGATCAAAGAATGGCAGCATTTCAGTCTCACTGTGTGTTTGATTCTTCATGAGTAAATCCCTTTTTTTGCCCATGTTACAGCCGCTGCTGAAAGTCTTTCTCTCTTGAAGCTGGCCAGAGTTTTCCAATGAAAATTTCTCAGAGAGATACAGAGGCTTTGACCTGATCACCTGAATCCCAGGTGAATAAGGAGAATACCTGAATGATTGGTTTACTGACAATTTCAGTGCATCTAACTTATGGTTTTGGTCTAAAAAAAAGCCTTTAAAAACTGTCTTTGTCCCACCCCAGTGTAGAATGGGAAGCTTTATCCTTTCAGAGTTTTGTGGAAAGGGAAAAGGTTCTCTGTGTTTTTCCAGCCCGGTCTCTACATCTACCTGATTTCATGTCAGCTACCCTGCATTTTGCCTAGCATATGTTTGCAGCTTCTCTTTTGGTCCTGCTGGGACAGCTGTGGCTGCTGAAGGCACAGCTGGCCAGCTGTTCCTTGGGTTCCGTTTGTCCACTTAACTCTACCCACAGTTGCCACATCTTGATCTATCTGTCTGTTTCTTCAAAACTGACCTCTGCGATACATTGTGCACAAGACTTTGTCTTCTTTGCCCTCTTGATCAGCACAGCCTTGGAAGTCTGTGGCCTTGGTTTTGCCAAGCCAACATTAAAGTCACGTCAACCCTAAACATGGAATTCAGTCTCTGCATTAGCCTCTGGTTCAAACCGTCTCTCCTGGAGCCACTTTTAGTGAACATCAAAATGAGTTTTGGCCAAGCTAGCCACCAAAAGGAGCTTTCCTCCCCCTTCCTCTGTGACCTGACATAGCACATGCATTGTGTAAATGCCTCTTCAGGGCTGCCCCCCATTCCCACCGAAGGACTCCTCTTTTCTTGTAGTGCACTTCTTGGTGTGCTGTGGAGCAGAGGCAGTTAATACATCAGAGCAAGAATGAATGACTTTGCCTAACCACCGGGATCCTGTAACAACCCCAGCACTTGGAGATTCCCCTGCAGGGGGGGGAGAAGAGAGAGCATTCCTTGACTAGCTGTAAGCCCTGTGTACAGAATACCTGTGGAGATGGCAGGGAAAGCGAGCGAGCTGGGACTGGATGCCTTCCAAGCATCAGAGCAAAACTGAGTCTCTCGGTGGAGGATGCTAAATTTTGACAACGGGAAAGGAACAGATAGACAAAGGGTGAGTGGGAGGGGAAAGCCTTTCCCTGCTAATGCTGTCTGCTCGTAGCGATAAGTATTATTATGTGTTTCCACATGCCATCATGTGTACATGGCATTTTACTGTCAGCTAAAGAGGCAGAATCTTGCCTCCAGGATTTCACAGTACAAAGACCCCAGCCTTTGGGGCACTAGCAAGTGAGGATGCTCAGCTCTTCAGAAGAGGCTCTTGGCAGCTGTTAGGCAGCAACTATGAGGCCTGGATCCTACTTCTGGTGAGGTCAGCAGGAAAACAGTGGGGACAAGATTAGGTCTGAGATGTGCAGGCTGGAATGAGGGAAGGAAGTGCCTGAGAAAAGTCACACAAGCTGAGCTATGGCATGTTCATGCCTTGTTTGCTCCTGGCTTTGGCTGGGTATCTCTGAATCATTCCTCATGCTAAAGATGTAATATAGTAAACAAAGTTAATAGTCAGAAGGGGCAAAGCTTGCTAAGGGCATAGGAGAAGTGGAAGTCATTAAGGCAGGAAGACTAGCCACAATAAATGAGTCCTGAGGGCAGGCACAAGGGAGGTGAATAAGGTTGTTTGGTGAAGGGAGGGGAGAGGGCAGCAGGAGAGAAGGAGCAGAGTCACTGCTGCAGGGAGATGTAGCAGGGAGGGGAGATGTGCTGAGTGAGCACCGAGCAGGGCGGGAGAGGAAGGAGGGAGCAAGCTCCGACAGAGCCACGTGAGGCCTTGAAGATGAAGTGAGGAACTGAACTTTGATGTAAAAGGAGACTGGAAGTCAGCACAGTGATTTGAGAAGGGAGAGTGGCACAAGTGGAACAGCAGGTAAGGAAAAGATAATGTAGCTGCTGCATGCTGGGTGTTTCAGTGTGAGTTCTAAGCCTGCTGGGCCTCTCTGGCTCTGAGAATGCAGTGGGGTTGTGCTTTCGTGACCTGGTCTAAACAGCTTGGTAAAGCGTTGTCTCTGTATTGCTTTTGCCTAATCAATGAGCCACAGATCAGCAGTGTTAATTTGCAAGGGGAGGCAGTTGCAGGGAAAGGGCTGTCTGAGCAGGGGGATGGGTGCCATCCCAGCAGCAGAACAGCGTGACACCAAGGGGCTGAGGGTGTCCTATCCTGGCCCAGAGATCATAGGGTGCAGAGAACTTCTATGGAGAGAAAAGCAGCAGGATCGACTCCAACCTCAGGACCTCCCCATAAGGCGGCCAAGGGATAATCCCGGCAGTAGAGCATTTCCCACACTCTGCAGGTTACCAGGGAAATCAATACTGCTGTCTCTGTTGTTTATTGCAGCTCCCCTGGATCACGTCCTACCAAAGGTAGTTCCTGCAGAACAGAACTGCCAGCATGAGCAAGAAACATTCCTGTTCATGTGGCTCCTTCCCAGGAGAAGCCCCATCTCCCATTTCTGAAGCTCTGAGTAAACCCTATGTCTTATTATTTTTTTAAACAGCTCACGCCTCCTTTCACTCCTGAGGCAATTTTCTGCATGTGAATTTCTTCTATTTCACCACCTTCCATGATCTGGCAAACTTCTTACAGTCTTTGCTTTATTACTCCAACTGTGGTGACTCTTTCCTCATACTGCCCTTTCCCCTTTCTTCTCCTTCCTTCCCAGCTATTGGCATGCAGTTTCTCACCTTCAGTTTCCTCATCCCTGGGACTCTGTCCTAACAGGCCCAACTTTTCCATCCCTACACAGTGCTGCCTTGTTTGATTTGCACCAATCTCTGTTGCCTCTTCATCTCAGGATTACAATAAACCTTTGATTCTCTTCAAGCATTCTCCCCACATAGTTTTTAGGGCTCATCTGCAGTTTAACTGGCTCCGTCGTTTCCTCTCAGAGTCCAGTATGGCAATACCTGCAATGCTGAGTTAATCTCCATTTCTGTACAACATTATCTGCATTAAAAACCAAACCAAATCAAATTCCATCACTCCAAGATATTCTTCAGGATACTTTGTCCCATCTCTTATTTTCAGTCATTGGGGATATATCTTCGGAAACAACAGTATGAATCCCCCCTCCATGTCCAGTAGGAGACTTAGGGGAGTTTATTAGGGGTAGTCTTGTTTCTATTCCTCCTTCATTTCTCAAGCTGTTATTAGCCCTTTCTTCCTGTTTCTCTGACACTGATATTCTTCCAGGCACACCCATGTTGTTCTCACCTTGTAGACCTTTTCCAGACAAGTACAATATAGTTTTTTTCATCTTTCAATCACAGATTACCCTGATTTATCTTACTTAGACTGAACATCCTCCTTTCTTGAGCCTTTCTCATGCCTCTCTTCCTACTCTCTTTGCAGTCCTGGAAACATCTGACATAATTCAGTCGCTCAAGAAAACAACTACTTCTCTTGACCCTGGTACCTCTCATCATTTAGGCCTATCTCCTTACTCTGGCTTTTTACTTACTCCTGTTTCCAGTAATTCCTTAGCTTCTGGTACTCTGCTCAGCTCTTTGAAAGTAAGCCATTATCTGCTGTGTCCTCAGGCTCCTCCATCGACACCGCTGTTCCATTTAACAAGCACCCAGAGCTTCCTTATTCTTCATAGACCACTTAAGAGAGTCACTCCCTCTTATCTCTTCTACATGACTGTCCTTGTCCATTTTCACTGTAGCTACATGCAGACCATAGTGCAGAAATCTAATGATCTCCTTTCTGCTAACGATGCCTGGTCCCATTTCTTTTTTTTACCTCGTGGCAGCCTTGTGAAATGGTTGCCCACTCCATCTGTCTCGGGGTATTCATTGTGATGAAGGTAATCTGGTTTCTTAGCAACTGCTCAACTTTCAAGCAGTTCTTCGGACAGGGATGCCTCTTCTGTGCTGGGATCACTTCTCTGGGGATAAATGATCCTTTAAATCTTTTTCTAATAAAAATCATAATCATACTTAACATTCATACTGCTTTTCATTCGTAGGGCTCAAAGCATTTTGCAAAATCAGTAAGCATCATTTTCTCCATTGTAGAGATGGAAAAGCTGAGTCATGGAGATATTAGGGCCAATATTTTCATGTGTTCATTCATTTTATGCATCTTCATTTCTGGGAACCCAGTCTGAAATAACTTAACCTAATTGCTTTGCTGTAGGACTTGAAAGGGAGCAGTAGGTCTTCAGCACCTTTGAACAATACAGAATAGAACAGTAGGTGCAAAATATCTCAGAGATATAAGTACCTATGAAAATGTAGTTGTATACCAAGATTAAGACCACAAAGAGTTCAGTTACTTCTGGCATCAGAGCCAGAGACCTCTATTTATGAAGATACTGCTGCTTCAGGGTCTTGTTTCTGCCTCAAGTGGTGTAGAGATGTGATGGTGCAAAGCATCAGGGTATTTTAGAAGTTTCAGAATAAATCTTCAGTTTGTACTGTGACAGATCCATACCTCCTCAGTTGTTTTTTTCTCTGAGGAAGTGAGAAAACTGCCCTGCCCTAGAAGAACTAGTGGTCTGGCAGCTAGGCTTAATATTGAAATGTTGGAAACTGGTTTGAAATTCTTCTTCTCATCCTAGATTTCTTGAATTCTAGAGGAGTTAAATAATTGTTTGGCTCTTCTGATTGCCTCTTCCCTTTCTCTCCTTCTGACTAGTGATCTTGTCTCAGATCTAAGCAACCTTTTCTGCTGAGAGTAGAAAGTATGTTCCTGTAGAGTGTCAGCTTCAACAAACTGACATTCACAGACAAAAAATGTGTTTCAGTAAAAAATTCCTGTGAGCTCTACCAGCCACTTTAACGTCAATAGTACTCAAATACACATACCTTTTATAACTGCACTGGCTCTTCCCTGCTTACTTGAAGCCTCTCTTGCCTAAGAAAGCTTCTGGATTTGTATCAGCTTTTCTCAGTTAACTCCTTCAAAGGCAGAATAGTTCCTCTTAATCTAAAATGCTCCAAATAATCCTTATTTCTTTCCTGTCCCTCATTGAAATCTGTTCTGCATATGCTAGGCATAACCTGGGCATTTTTGAGAATTTTTAACTTGTCTTATCTACATTGGTATGTCACAGTCATATTGTCTACAGCATGGTCTGACCTTTGAAATGTTCTTAGTTGGGGCTTTTCTAAGTTTGTGTGTACAACTAAACGCAACTGGTATTACACCTTTGCCTCTTCATCTCAAACTCTTGGTCTCCCATTTGCTGCAAGGCAGATTTTCAAATTCCTCTCCTTTATTTTCCAGGCTGATTTGCTCTAGTCTGTACCATTACTCACATTTCTGTGCTACTGCCGGCTTCCCTAGTGTCCCACAGCTCCAGATGTTGATATACCTTTTTCCAATACTGTTTTCTTGGCCTGGACTAACACTTCCATCTCTCTGGATTTTTGTCTCTCTCTGTCCCTTTTCTCTTGATTTCAATTGATCTCAGATTTGTTTTCAATTGGTTTTTTTTAAACTTTAGTCTTGTGATACTCCACTGTGAACCCAGGCCAGCCTGTGCTCTTCTAGCACACAGTACAAATGTTACAAAAGATGGGACTGAAAAGCAATGCAAAAGTACAATTCCATGCATGATCAACAGAAAGCTCTTCTCTCCTTTGAAGAGCCTGGGATATATTCACTCCCTCAAAACTATTAACCCTCACTCCCATCTGTTTTCAAATAATAATTTCCCTTAATTTGTTTGTTGATTGATGTTTTTTGACAACACATCTAACTTGTTTGCTAATCCCTTTTTGCCAGCATTGCTTTGAGTATATGAGATGTGAAACTCTGTTCTTTTCTGATTGGACACGTATATTAAATGACTTTTAACCTATGTCATCAGCTGAAAATGGAAAATGTTTTCATTTCCATTGCCCCCCCAGAAGGAAGAACATATCAAAAATATGCCCAGAAAAACAGATACTTTTGCAGCTCTTGTCATTGTGTGTAAATTCTAAGTTTCCCTCAAACAAAAATTTCCAGTAACAATTTGGTAGTGGCTTTAACTCATCAATGATGATAGTGTCTCATCAGAGTGAATGCTTTTTGATTATAGATTCAACATTGGCTTTTTACAAACGTGTTCACTTAAATGTTGCTGTTTGAGTGAAAATCGGTGCCAGTAAATATGTTGCTGGAACAGTCACAGAAGGCAGACAAATGAAGTGGGAACACAATTGAAGCAAATTTGTTTAAAGTAAACTGAGTGATCGCATACAAATATTTTATGTGATATTTACTAAAACCTATCTCCTTGCCCAACTGCCACATAATTTTTGCAAAGTAAGACACAACATCCTGACAGCAGGCCCATCAAAGCATAACCTGTCCCTTCAAATGCTAGGAGTTCACCAACAGCAGAAGTGGCATGCCGAGTTTTCATTAAAAGTGTAGTCTTAGAGGCTACTCCAAAATTCAGGTCACATACGCTTTTCACTCCAAATGCATGTATACACTCTAGTCTTGGTTTGACTGCAACTGCAGAATCCCTGCTTGATGAAATAAGCCATTTAACAAACAAAATGTGACTGGAGAATCAATACTTAAGGATAATGACAGGTAGAGGGTATGAATTGCTACCTTTTTCTGGTGGAAATATATCCGCTTTCTCAATTACTGGTCTGCCCAGCTATGTTTCTTTTCTTGGCTGCTCCAGGAACACTACTGTTGTAGTACAGGGTAGTCTTACAGGTGCTATTAGGAGCGCCACATCACTATCCTGTTTATTGGGCAGCGAGGGACAAGTGCGGGGGAGTCCAGCGGTAGTTAAGGTAGTTTAAGTTGTGTGAGTTATGTGCTGGCAGGACAGAGAAAATGACACATTACAGCAGCTTGCGCTGCCTCCAATTCACTCAGCTCAAGCTGTGAGTGCAGCCAAATTCATACGATTTGCCAGCATTTTTATTAGGTATAAACTTTCATCTTCTCCACCCAAGCCAGTGAAACTGCTCTTGTAGCTTGCTGGGTGAAAGGCCTTTGCTCCTGAGTGGAGAAGTCCTGAAATTAAATCCCAGATGTTGTGTACAGTGAAATGGCTGCAGTGCAAAGTAAGGGCTGTGAGTAAATTAAGTTGGTATTGGAAACTTACATTGCAAACATCTCACGAACGGTTTAAAAGAGAGATGTCAGATATGACAGTGTCACCACATCTAGCTCTGAATCAATCGTGCTACTGTACAACATTACATGCCTAATGTATAGATTGTAAGCCAGCTATAAAACCAATAAGCAGCCCTGGGAATCACATGCATTTCACAACCAACAAAACACCAAGTGCTCATCTGCCATATGTAGCGCAGTGACACTCTGTGCCACGGGCTGTACTAGTGAATACGAGCAAGCAAATTTGGGGCCATCTGCAAAGTCATTTGACTGGGTTCTTCTGGCTGCACACATTAGATTTGGAGTACAGTATCTCTCTCTATCATAGTCCCATTTCCTAGCTGGCCTGAGCAGTCAGCTCCAGGAGAGTGGGATTAACAGTAACTGACACGCGTGCGTGCAAGGTATTACTGGAGGTGATGGTAAAAAGGAGATGCCTGTGACCGGTGCAGCCACTGGTATGGCAAAGGGGGAGGCTTCTGATCTTACAAGAGGTGCAAGCTGTTACCGGAGGTCTGCACAAAGCTGTTTGCAGCCCTGTGGTTGGTGTCTCTGAAGCACCAGCATGCAGTACCACCCAGAGGTGCAGCCTCCCCTGGGAGCCTGGAGTTTGGGAAGTCTCTGGCTGCATGTTTGACTGCCCTGACTGGACTAGATGCAGTGGGCCAGCCTAAAGCCTTTTTTTGTGTGTTTGTCTAATGTATCACAGTAGGAGATACTGGTTTATGGAATACTTACTGTTTCTAATTACAACCCAGGGTTTTCCAGAACAGCTGCACTGGTTGCCAGACATTCACGTGGTCTCAAATTGCTTTTACCATTTTTCTCATCCTCTCATTTGCCCAATGGGCCATTGAACTATTGAGCAGCCCTGGCTGACACAGTTTTGCAGCTTGGAGACCTATAGCAGTGGATCTCAGCACACGTCACATTTAGGAAAAAAACCCACAACTTTTTACCTTAAACAGCCAAGTTGGTTGGCGTTGTTGAAACTTTCCTGTCCACTTTGCATTGCAGGATGAGACCAGTAAACTCCCTGAGCTGTTGTACAATTTCCTGAATAAGGAGCAAAGCAAACGGGATTTCAGAGGGATATTTTTCTCCTTGTCCCTCCTGACATTGACAGGGCATTTCGTGCCAGAGCAGAAATACAAATCCAGTATCATCCATGATGAACAGAGACAATTTCACTGGGTTCAAACACCTGCCCCTGCTCCCAGGACTCTGAGGATGGCCCAAACGGGTTATGAGATGGTGATTCCTCCAGAGTAATCCTGAAGACTCTTGCCAAGAGAAAGTCGTAAGTTCCTGTTATGAGTGCAAAAGCCTGTAAGAGGTGGCTCACAAAGAGGAGTCCACTCATCCCTAGGACAGAGTGGAGCTCATGTGGACCTGACTGCAGAGACTAGGAATAGGGTGTGTGGGATTTCACCTACTGGTACAAAGAGGCATCAGAAATGTTCCCATGTGCTCACAGCCTCCAATGTGCACACAGTGATCTCTCAAGGACTTTGATACTGCAGATCACATTTTCCTACACCTCGTACTCTCTGACTACTCTCTGGTTGATAAGGCAGATGAAGCACTGATTTCTCTCTACTTGTGTGCACCACCTAGGAAAAGTCATACAAGGTGCTTCCTTTGGCTTCCTTACAAGTATATGGCCCAAGCAGGATTCACAGCTTATATTGTTTTGGGAACTAAGATGGGCTATTTTCAGTTCTCAATTGGTACCTACTGAGGACTGCTAGAATGAGGAGCTGAATAAGTTTCAACGGTGTGATGAGAAAACCACTATAACCAAAGTATTAATTTTAAAAAGCCATATGCCTCTGAAGGTTTGGGCAGCACTGTTCTTCAGTGGTATACCACATTCATTTGAAGTTCTGCTGGGTTGTGATATCAAACCTGGCCCCAGTTGGATAAAGCAAACCTGAGCAAATGCCCGAGCTCATAGCCGACCCTTCTTTGAGCAGCAAGTTGGACCAGAAGTTTTGTGAGGTCCCTTCCCACCCAAATGCTTCAGTGATCCTATGATTCAAATTTAACTAACGCTACTGTCTAACCAACTTTTTCTTTACCAACCCCCCTCTGCTGCTGTGATTGGAGGGTGTATCTAAACAAGCACAACCGGAGGTGAAAGTCAGGGCTATGTCATTGCAAATCCTGACAAGCCAGTGCTAAAATACAGACACAGCATGATAATGGCCAGACTATAAATACCCATGGAGCAACTGCAAAATTTCATCCTACCACAGAATCCAGCTGCTGAACTTGTCTTATAACTAGAAATTAGAAGGAGAAAAGGAATCAGATATTGAAAAACATGTATAGGAAAAAACAGACTTTCCCAGACTGGCAACATATTGACAGACTTCTGTCAGCACATCATATATTAAAGCAGAAGAGACTTACATGCTAATCTAAGCATAGGAAAAGGATGAGTGCTCCAGCTGATCCACCTCCTTGGCTGGTCATGGGGTTCTTCATAACTGGTAAGCTTCTCTGAGAACATTTTGAGATGGAAACTCAGACTTCACCTAAGATTTATGATGCATCATTATTTCCAATTTACTAGTCAAACTGAATCAGAGGAAAAGACTGAAACTGAACTCTAACTCAGGCCAGGAACATTTTATTCAGCTTGGGGTGACCATGGATCCCATCATATTTGAGAAGCGCTGTGCACAAAGCAGGAAAATTGGATTCCTGAAATCCCAGTGAAGCAGTTTCAACAGCCAAAAATCAATGCACTTCATTGGATGTCTCTGCATTCTGGTGGAAAGTAAAAAATTAGCTTGCATTTCACGAGGAATTGCAGCAAGGATCCAAAATCCACTGACTCTTAAAACCACCAGTGAACCCTAGATCCTTCCCTCTCAAGCCCTGGGCATAAGGTTTCCCCAAAAGCATGCCAGGTCATTTCTGGGCATGCACTTGCTGTAGAAGAGATTATTTGGATTATTAGATTTGTCCCTTCTCCATTGGGGCTTGTACAAGTTCATTCCATTATGGCACTGATGAGACTGGTGCAGGCAGTGAGGTGATGACTGCAGCTACCTTGGACCTTCGAGGGTCTCTGGGGAATTGTAGCCCTTTTCTCTAGGAATGCAGCTGCACACTTTCAACCTGCATTTATCTCACAAAGCAGTGTGTCTTAAATTGAAGTTCTGCACAACAGGATTCTTCATAATGGACTTGACAAATCTGGGGCAGTGCATAGAAAATCTCCCTGCAAGGGAACAGGTTCAGGTGCACTGACACCAATTTTTCACTCTTCAGCAGATGGAAGCCTATTTGGAGGTGGAACACTGAAGGCAGTGTTATTGCCAAGACTTGCACCCTGAGGTTGAGGGGAAGGGAGCTGACAAACAGAGAGGTTATTCTGGTAAGAAACGCCCAGACCACCCTGACTCCATTCCAGGGCTGAACGATGAGTGACCTTGGGCAGATACTTCTCATATCAGGGTGTAGGTCTTCGTAAAGAATTGTTGTCCTGTGGAATGTGTCCAAGAAGAGACATGAGAAGTGTCTGAGGAAAGAATCTAAGATGAAACAAGAAATGTACAGCCATCCAAGCAGATGGAAAGTGGTATCACTAACTGGCCTGACAGACTCATTTGTATGTGCATGGTGAAGCTGGAAGATGAGCTGCCAGGGATAGCTGAGCGCATGTTCTCCCTGAGGACTTCTGGATGGGATCCTTAGACTGGGATGTCCCTGAACTCAATGAAGCATACATCAGTTTCAGACTGTTGCTATGCTCAACAGCTTGCCGAGAGGACTAGTGTAATGATGGTCTCGCCACTCTGGACTTCAGTAGGTTACTCAGGTGGGGTTCAAGATCTTCACTCCTCTGCTGTAATGAAGGAAATGTCCCAGGCAGGAAGAGAGTCACAGAAGGTCATACAGAATAAAGCTAAGGTGGGCATGTTTCAGCTTCTGATGAATGGCAAAAGGAGAGGGATGAACAGGCTTTTCCTTTTGTTGCCCCATCCTGCCAGCAGGTACTGGGCTCTGTAAAGCTGCTGAGATATTACTAACTCACTGTGTTAGAATCTGCTTGTTAACTGCCTATGGATGTAAGAGAGGAGTGAGGGCTTGTTTGGGAAAAGGCAGAAAGAGAGGGAGTATGGAAAAGATCTTGGAAGGAAAGCCAAGGACAATCAGATATAGTCATGATGCTTTGGCTGGGATGTATATTGAATAATACTTCAGAGTTGCCCATAAAGTCAAGATCCTGGCAGAGGATGGATTTGGATGCTAACTCAGCATTTGTGTGCTATGGTGAGAATACCGTGGGGACTCAGTCCATTTTCCTCATTGAAATGATCAACTCAAGTGAATTAACTTGGTTTCCATCTCACTCAACCTAAATCATCCTCCTTTAAAGTTCTCCTTCCTCATTCATGCTGTGTCTGTGCCCTATATGTAAAATCTGATGTCTCAAAAGCAGCTGGAATAGAAACCACAGAAAGAACATGGAGGCCTTTTATCCAAAAGAGAGCTATGCAGAAAATTAATCCCATTTTGGGACACCGTAACAGCTCTCAGATGAGAGAGACAGAAAAAGGTAGCACAGCTGGACTGCTGGCTACACCTCTGCCTGCTGCCCTTGAGAGGGACTGATTCAGGGGACTTTGCTCACCCACACTAAAATATTTGGTGAGTTAGAGGAAGGTGGAAGGTGGAAAACCTTGTCCTGATGCTACATGAGTACATTGTATAACTTAAACTGAGGGATCAGTTCAACTCTGTAACTGTGAGTAGTCATAACTGTAGTGAAGTAGAACCATTATAAGAGGGAGTGAGAAGGAGTTTAGGAACTGACTTTTCTGTCATATCTCTCGGGGAGAAAACCGCAATGAAAGCCACCAGTATTAATGAAAGCCAATTGGAACTTGATAGGAATTATTTTGCTATTTTAGAATCATAGAATCA
>VZRW01010296.1:0-57546 GCA_013398125.1 Aegotheles bennettii
CTATGATTCTATTCTATGAAAAGGGCATCTTTGAAATTAATCAGCCATACAGAAACCACTGTGATTTTTCAGACAGAAATGTTATGTACAAGCAGAGAAAATAAAAACTACCAAAGGGTTTCAAAAACAACTGATTTACTGTCTCTTTAGAAGATAGTTTTAAGTTAAAATAATTCATAAGTCAGCCTATTAGGATAGTTCAACTTATGCTTATTCAATCCAATTAAGTTTTCTATGTATACTCACAAAAAGCCACTTTGAAAGATAATTTTAACTCTGTAATTCATAAAAAATCTGGTTTCTCAGTTATTCATATAAAATGTAATTTGCACCTTTTTGGAACTTTAAATAAATTCCTTTGAACTTTTAAAAAGTAATTTGTTCTAATCTTCTTATATTTTTACACCCACCATCTCCAAGTCCCGATGACAAACTATACTAGATTCTTTTTTTCCAAAATCTAGCTAGGCTTTAAACGTACACCTGAATAGTGACTTACAGTGTGTGTGGTTTTATTTTAGTTATTTATTCAACCATACTTTACAGCCACAGCTTACAGATACTTAGTTCCTGTGACTGAACACAAACAACATGAGTAACAGCAACACAACTCTTAGCTGCAAAAGCAGTAGATCGAGTTAGCATCTCTGTCAACGGTGGCCTACTCCACTTTGACCTGGCTTGTGTATCACCAGCAGTGCACGCAGGGCAAAGAGAGCCCCGATTTACAGAATCACAGAATCCTAGGGGTTGGAAGGGACCTCGAAGGATCATCTAGTCCAACCCCCCTGCCAGAGCAGGGTCACCTAGAGTACATCACACAGGAACGCATCCAGGCGGGTTTCGAATGTCTCCAGTGAAGGAGACTCCACAACCTCTCTGGGCAGCCTGTTCCAGTGCTCTGTCACTCGCACAGTGAAAAAGTTTCTCCTGATATTCACATGGAACCTCCTATGCTCCAGTTTGCAACCATTGCCCCTTGTCCTATCATTGGTCATTACTGTAAAAAGCTTTGCTCCATCATCCTGACCTTCACCCTTTACAGATTTGTAAACATGGATGAGGTCACCCCTCAGCCTCCTTTTCTCCAAGCTAAAGAGACCCAGCTCCCTCAGCCTTTCCTCATAAGGGAGATGTTCCACTCCCTTAATCATCTTAGTGGCTCTGCGCTGGACTCTCTCAAGCAGTTCCATGTCCTTCTTGAACTGTGGGGCCCAGAACTGGACACAATACTCCAGATGTGGCCTCACTAAGGCAGAATAGAGGGGGAGGAGAACCTCTCTCGACCTACTAACCACCCCCCTTCTAATGCACCCCAGGATGCCATTGGCCTTCTTGGCCACAAGGGCACATTGCTGGCTCATGGTCATCCTCCTGTCCACCAGGACCCCCAGGTCCCTTTCTCCTACACTGCTCTCCAGCAGGTCAGCCCCCAGCCTGTACTGGTGCATGGTGTTGTTCTTCCCCAGATGCAAAACTCTGCACTTGCCCTTGTTGAATTTCATTAAGTTTCTCCCCGCCCAACTCTCCAGCCTATCAAGGTCTCTTTGAATGGCAGCACAACCTTCTGGTGTGTCAGCCACTCCTCCCAGTTTAGTGTCATCAGCAAACTTGCTGAGGATACATTCTGTACCCTCATCCAGGTCGTTGATGAAGATATTGAACAACACCGGTCCCAGTACCGACCCCTGAGGGACTCCACTAGTTACTGACCTCCAACTAGATTCTGTCCCATTGACTACAACTCTCTGACTTCTTCCCTTTAACCAGTTCTTGATCCACCTCACTACCTGATCCGCAAACCCATACTTTATCAGCTTATCTACGAGGATGCTGTGGGAGACAGTGTCAAATGCTTTACTGAAATCGAGATAAACTACATCCACCGCTCTACCATCATCTATCCACCTAGTTATTTCCTTATAGAAGGCTATAAGGCTGGTGAAACATGATTTACCCTTGGTAAAACCATGTTGACTGCTCTTAATGACGCCCTCATCCTTGATATGCCTAGAGATAGTGCCAAGAACAAGTTGTTCCATCACCTTTCCAGGGATGGAGACATTATGGTAGACGTTCACTCTACACACAAAGCCAAACCCTAATATTCTCACAGAAAGTATTCAATCAAAGCTAAACAGAGTACCAACATCTGTTTTGTTTGACTGTCTATCCATTAAACAACCATTTCAACTCTATTCCACTTGCAGGCTTTTGATCTAGACATTTTGAGACTACTGGAGTTCCTGTTGTAATGTTGAAAACAAGCTCTGCAAGCCAGAAGCCATATGCTGACTTCGCCTACACAGGATCTAACACAACAAGGCTGTCTACATCTCTAATAGAAAGAACATTAATTCTAACTCTCACAATCAATAACTAACAAAAACGATGACAAACTAGCATTATGAAATAGTTTTTAGACTTTTCATGGAAGTTTCTTTATGAACTTCCTGTTTAACTTACATTCTTCTGCTATCAGAGCAACTACAGTTCAGTAATTCAGTAATTGACCTGCATGTCACTGAATTATGCTTACTTAAATAAGCTGTATTATATAAAATGTTATCAGCAACAACACAATCCATCCATTTACTTTAAGCTGGAGCCCAACAGCAGCAAATGTCAGCAGGACTTGCTTTGTAAGAGAGCTACCCAAAGGGAAAGAATTCCATACATTGTATACATATATTCATACACATAATAGAAACTTAACTTCTTGAACAGGCAGAGCCCTGAAAGAGGCATAGCTTTCTTGGCTCAGAGTATTTGTTCCCAGGCAAAAGCTTGGTTATGTTATAGTTAGGATTATAAATCAATCTAGCTTACAGGGAAAGGAGTTTAAAGTACATAGAAAGGTAAGAAGCAAAGAAAGCAGAAATCCAAGTTAACAGAAAATATTAAAATCCTGTAAGTAAAAAGCGGAAGAATTAAAAAAAAAATACAGCCCATGTCCCACACATTCTCTAATTCACTAGACAAGATACATCAGTGCTACAGATAACTGACACGTACAGGAAAGTCAGGCAGAAGAAAGCCCTCCGCAAATTTGCAAACACTTTTCCTTTCAGAATAAACCCTCATCCTTCTCCCTCATTTCCACCATGACAGGTCTCAAGATTCATGCACAGTGTAAAAGTGCATTACACTGTTGTAGAAACTATTTACAAGCTATACATCTATTAAAGCCACAAGTCATTCTGACATAATGAATTCTGCAGTCCTATTTACATCCAGGATTTAGGCCTGGTTCCCATGTGTGCAGTCAATGGATCTGGGCTTCAGCTGAATTCTTTGCTCACAGCAGTTACAGTTTGGGTGGTTATCTTCTGTACAACTACATGATTACAGGACATGATTGCACAAGCCTCACACACAAAGCCATTTATAAGTGTTAAAATGGTGAAGTGCTAAACTTGCTTATGTTACAACACAGTTACTCTAAGCAATACTTATTCTGATGTACACAGTAAACTCCTAACTGTATAGGTCAGCTTAACTACAGAGTTGCATTTATGTCATAAATTAGACATACTTTAACATGTAAGCTTGTAAATTATTATTTTCCAAAAAACATAACTGACTTGAATCTTTTAGAACCACAGGACATGACAAACACTTAGGACAGAGAAGCATCTAGGAGTCCAAATGCCCATTATCAAAAGTAAGTTCTTGTCCATTGCACTTATATTACTTTTGACAATGTGAGCTAGTTTGTTAGTATTACCCTAGGTGAACTGAAAAACAAGTAAACTACACGGTAACAAAATCCGTATTTATGAAAATGCATAGACTTCCTAACAGTCATATAGCACACTTACCCATTCCCTTTTAACCTCCATCAGGAAAGCAATGATTTAAAGCAAGGCAGAATTATAACACATTTCACAAAAGTGTCTTTCTTATTATATAAAGTTTTATAAGAGTAGCCCATTTAAGCAATTACTACAGAGCAGGAGATAAATCCCACAATAATCAGTCATCAGGTTTAATTATTGTCAAAAGTAAGTTAAATAAAGGAAATTGAGAGTAGTTACTCTACTTTTGTAGAGTAAATTAAAATAAAAGTCTAGAAGTAATATATAGGAAGACTCAGATTACCTCAAATCTCTATTTAAAATGTGTGGAGTGCTCCTTAAAGTCATTTATTTGTGGCAAAAATGTTATTTCCCTGCGAAAACCACCTTCTTCAAGGGAAGAAACAGTTTACTTATACTCCTAGGCTACAATCTATTTCTCACAAAAGCAAGACACATCATTTTTCAATAGCCTAAGGAGACCCAAGTACCTGTATCCTCTCTCATTTAACAGCTGACTGACCAATACTATTTCTTGATGCAGAATAACAACACATTGCATTGTTATTCAGAATGGCACTGGGCCTCATCCTGAGTCATTTAATAATGCTACTAAACCAGGATTCACCTCTTACTTTCCAAAAGCAGAGTCCAATGTCACAAAGATTTCAGCATGACACAGCTGAATCAATTACAACAAAAAAAAAAAACAAAACAAAACCCAAAAAACAACCAAAAAAGGCTGAAAGATAAAGGATCACTTCTCCAGAACACAAGCTTTTCAGAAAATAGTTATCATTACAACTTATGGCAGTCTACAAAGTCTCTTTTTTCCAAAATCCATTCTTACTAGATTGTGCCAAAATCTAATTTGTTGGGTAGAAGACTATAATGAATAATACTTTCCCACACTGCACAAGAGTTATCATTTAATACTTACTTTTCATTATGAATAGACATATGCATGTTAATTTATTAATATTAATACATTCAATGACTGCAGTCATTAACAACGGAACTATAATTTTAGAGATAATTGGAGACAAAAGCAAAATATTGCTCTAGATTTTAACATGACAGATATAGGTTGATCATAACCCCACATCTCATAATCTACTTTAAAAAAAGATAGGAAATTATTCTGTATCAGCAGAGCTGCAACCAAATTTTTAGGTTTTGAAGTTTCCACTTTTTAGAAATTACATTTTATCTACTGTATAGCCTGTTTAAAATAAATGTAAGAGTATCTCACAAGAGAGTTAAGTGGATTTAAAAAAAAAAGAACAGAGTAAATTATCATATAAACACTTCCAAGTTAGAACTGTGCTAGATCATTATGTGAAAAACTGTCAGCAAAAGAGTTGTATAAAAAATTTCCAGTATTACTGAAGAAGCATCACCACTGTACAAAGACTATGTTAATGTTTATGTGATTATGACAGAAGTATAGTCATCTTGTAGCTTAGTGTAATTGTTTCACATAGTATTACACTGGAAATCACATGCTCTTGAAGGCAATTTTCCAAATGAAAAATTCTACACTGCTCTTGTACTATTCTTACAAAAAGGTAAATTTCATATTAGAAACATACTTTATTTATCAAAGACAGCTTTTTAGCCACTCTCTCAATAGAAAATAAGAGTGACTATTCCTTAGCTACCTTGGAAACTTCTCACAGATAATTTCTGTATAGGAACCTTTTCAAACACATTGACAGACACACACAGCTCAGCATGCTAACACTTATACAATCTACTCAGATTATTATTTACACTTCCAATGATCTGCAAGAAGATATCCACTATTATAACAGGGTTACTATGTCATATCACACCATATCTCAAGTCTGTAAAAATTTTGCTGTATATAATTTCAATCACACCAGTGCAAAAGCTTAAGTAATTTTTTCAAGTAATATCACAATCCCTTCTTACCATGACTATGTCGCCAGGCTGAATAGTGATTTCATCGTGGCTTCTTGATTCAAAAGGATACAGTGCTCTATAATACACTATTTTTACATCCTCCTGAGCAGAAATGGTTAGAGGAGCTTTTTCTGATCAAAGGGGAAAAAAAAACACAGATACAAAGAAAAGAAAATCAAAACACATTATATTTAAATATTTGAAAAATGAAGTGAAAGTGGAGAGAAAAATTAACAAACCTTACATTGTCTGTAGGAAGTGTATTAACCCCCTTTTATACAAGGGGAAATACAAAAATGAATTATTTAAAAGACAATTTTCTTACTATTTTCTCATCTAAACATCAGGTATAACATTACTGTGTTTTAACTTTTATGATATACACAACTGTTTTCATAGAAAGGATCACATACTTATGATGCAACATATAGGACTCTTTGTAGGTTAAATTTGATTAGCCATAGGTTCAATTTAAACAGTGATGTTCTTGCATCTATCAATGGTATCCCAAATACTTTCAGAGCCTGCTAGCATAGCAGCTTCATTTGCAGCCTGACTATACTTCCAAGAAAGATGTTTCAAAATGTCCTTATACATAGAGATTGACTGAAAACAGGTCACTTACAGATGGTGGTTTTAAAAAATTACAAGCTAAAAATGCATTATAAGAAAAAAACAGAGAACCCCCAAAGATAGAAGCTACGTTGCTCTTGTATGCACTTGTATGCACTACCTGTTTTGCCTAACCGGACATAAAAGTGCCTTCTGCTACTCT
Source organism: Aegotheles bennettii (assembly GCA_013398125.1). Taxonomy (NCBI): domain Eukaryota; kingdom Metazoa; phylum Chordata; class Aves; order Caprimulgiformes; family Aegothelidae; genus Aegotheles; species Aegotheles bennettii. The sequence continues at coordinate 6,499 of VZRW01010296.1, forward strand.
GCACAAATGAAACCTAGCAAGAAGACACATTTGATTAAGTTATTTCTAGATTTGGACTAAAACACATAAGGCAACTTTCCCTTTGTGCAATCTTTTGATCAAATCTTTAAACAAATATTACATTCCCAATCAGTAAATCAGGTAACAATGCGGAGAAAAAGCTGAAAGTGATCACATGCATAGCAGAAAAGGGGGAATTAAATCTTAAGACTTCAGGTCATTTGTTCAGTAAACAATATGGGGAAGGAAGAAGAGGAAAAAGAATAACTAAATGACATATTGCTACTACTCTAAAAAATCCGAAGGCCTGTATTCCACACCAAAATAAGAATTGCAAAGTAAAGTACAGAAATAATTCTTGACATCTTGTATCAAGATGTTACAACAACTTACAGTCAAGATTCTCTCTTCAGTTGGCACTGCGAGTCTCATCAGCTGTGCTTTACACTCTGCTAAACATCATACTTTTAGGAAGGTTACTGAAGCTTAAAAGAACAACTTTCTGGAGTCTAGAGCTCAATCCATACATGATTTACTTAATAAGACTAAAAATCCAATCTTGAAACATAATACTTATCTGTACTAAATGGGAAAATGAAACAGAAAGAATTGTTCAAGAGGCATGTGCAACAGCATTTCTTGATTTTTTTTCTCTACCTGCATTTGACCAAGGAGCCTGGACAGCTGGCTTGACTGGCTCTTGATGTGGTTGGAAGATCTTACTCAGTTTCTCTTGCATTTCCTGTTTCCCCTTATCCTCACTTTCCTTCTTCTTGGTTATTTCTTCCCTTTTTTGCTTCTCATCTTCCTGAATTTTCTTTTGCCACTGAAGTTCTTCTTCTGGTTGCACTCGATCAAGCCGCTGTTTATCCCATTCCTGGATTCGCCTGTTGGACAATTAAGGTGATTTTTAAGCCAGTCAAACAAAAGACCACAGAAGTTAGTTGTCCTTGTGTTGTGATCTATAACATAAAGTGTAGTCTTTATGGATTTTGCATACCCTGTAAGAGCTGTTAATTTTATTTTGGTGAGTTATCAACCACTCCACAGCATCTTCTTACACAATGACTCCTAGAGGGCAAAGGAGAAATATTCAGAAAAGTTCGCTACGACTCCATATGCATTCATAAAGAAAGAGCTGTGACTCTCAGACAAGTGAGAGAACACTATTTCATGTAACCTACTACTAAGCGCAGGCCTCCATTACCTTGGGTTGCTTTGTCTTTGCATTTAAAAAAACTACCTTTAATATAATTTTTAATTTTAACTCACATATCAATTCTGTGCCTTCACAATATGATTCCACAGAACTTTAAAGGAGGCACAGTGCAACCTGAGCATACAGAAATCATAAACTAGCTATGTTTTGGAGCTGAATGTAATATGGGAAAAAACATTCAACACTCTTGTCAGAGTTCTTCAGAGATTTGTAAATGCTAAAGTTTACCTGGTTATTGAGGCTGTGATCTCTTCTCCTCTACAATGACATGAAAAATATACATATTTACCTGTGTTTTTCTAATTCTAATCATACTATAAAGTACGAAACTTTACACAGGTATCTTACAACAGTCTCTTACTCAGCTCGCAATACTCTGAAAATTGTAAGCTTGATAACATCGAGTATCTTACACTTTCAGTTCCACCTCTTCAACTCAACAACACCCAAGTCTCAACCTGGGGATTCAACAACATATGTGCATACTCTTTTCATAGTGTTCTATGGCATTCATAAATCCTATGCAGTTGTTTTAAATGATGAACCATATGGAGAAAGGAGGGGAAAAAAAAAAGATACAAAACCCCCAAGTCTCCCTTGACGGAAGAAACAAAGTTCCTTGGCATCCAAAAACCCAGACATAAGCCCTTCAGTTCCATGTAACTGTAAGGCTGCTTTTCAAAATCTCTTCCCAAGCAGTCTAATTCAAGCAATCTGAGTATCCCATTATATTAGCTTTGCAAGTCACCATTTTCATTAGCCCCACAATTCCTTTTATTTAATCTAGGCCTGTAGATAGCAGCTACAGTTATCACCAGACATTTTCAATAATGAATTCTTAACATAAAGTTTTCCCTGAAACCAAATAAACAGCAAATTATACACTTTGATCTTTATCTGCTCAGCACTGACTTCAGCTCTAAAATGTGGGAAGAAGTCAGGAATACAGATCAAACAAATTGGTTCTGCCTATTTTCGCAAAGCCACAAACATCTCTAGGTAAGACTCAAAATAGCCAAATCAGAAAAAAAAAAAGCAAAAAAAAAAAAAGCAGTAACCAGAAAATATGGCAGTCCCAATCCTTTTGTTGAGGGGCAAGGAGTAAAAATATCTGCACACTTCACACAGTACTCTTGCAGCACTATTCAGAAGATTTCACATTCCCAACTGCTAAAAGCTAACAAGTCCTTCCCCCTTGATAGAGGACAACAGAAGAAAAGAATATTCTCTGCTAGAAACAATTTGCACCAGTGAAGATATCTGCAAAGATCTATAGCAGATGCACACTGAGCTTTATTTTGTTCCATGACCTATTCCACTTCAATACTTTCTTAATACTTACAAAATTCATGACAACACATACAACAAGCTGGTAATTACAGGCCTGGCCTACTTTAAGAACATATTTTGTACATGGCCAACATGAATTCCTGGCCAAATGTTGTGTAAAAAAAAAATTTAATTCCTTGAGGGGAAAAATCCACTTTCCAAATAGTAGGCTGGCACCAGAGGGCAAAAATCTCATCTCCATCAATGTAAGTTTTGAGTTGGCAACAATATTTTCTGAGAGATGTCAAGGTACCCAGTATCTGTTTAAGATGGCAGCTACCAGCTTACAAGGTCAAAAACATCTTTGGTTCTCCATGAAATTGCTGATACCATTTCAATATTCCACACCAACATACCATGAGTAGATGTTACGACAACAGTGTGAAGGATATCACTTCCTCCTCTATGAAATACTCTACTACACTTTTCTGCCTTCCATGTAAAGTCATCTAACAAGTTAATAAATTCACTGTTCTGACAGCCTCCTATTTTAATTGCTGAATTTGTCCTTCGTATGTTCATCTGCAAAGCATTCAGAGCCAATTACTCAGCAGTTTTGTTGCAACAGTGGAGATGCACCACACAGGCTTAGAGCGCTCAATTTTCTTTTGACTTGAGTGGTGTCTTACCTGGCGTGTTTAGTCAAATGGGCTTTAAATAGGAAATTGAGTTTTTAATTATGTTTCTAGCAGAGTGATTAAGTCTTCCCATACCTATAAACCTAACTGCTGGAGCAAGAAGAGCAGACTAAAATGTACCTTGGGCGGGTTCCATAAAAGCTGTAGAATTTTCTTCTTTGATTGTTATGGAAGCTAATATCACAAGTTGAAGACAAGGAAGGGACTAAGAAGAGAGTAGCTAAAGAAACACAAGCCTAGATGGGAGCGCCACAGCTTGGAGTTAGAACAGAAAACTTGAAATTCTGCTTTTTTCCTTACTGCAAGACTCCTGATGTGTTAATTATTGTGGATTATGATCTCTCAACTCGGATTTACCTATACTTGCCTTTAATTTCCTTTTTTCTCTCACCAGCTGCATGATAACACTCACCCAGTTCTTATCCCAAACACCAAAGGAAGCTTTGTTCATTTTACTCAAATGTAGGGGCTTCTTCCCTTCTGAATTGTATATTATTCCCACAGTCATACAAGTCTGAATGGAATTAGCCTTAAAATAATTATGACTAATTAGCCATAAAAGGTCTTCAAAAAGACCTCTACCATCCCCAAATACATCTATCTCCATCTTTGCTTGCTCAGTTAAGTTACATGCATAATCCAGTGCATAATTACCAGCAAAAAATTAAGATGGTTCTCAGTATAAAGTGACTGTGGTTATCCATTAAGCCAAACGCTGAAGTGCATATAATGATGATCTCAGATTATTCTCTCTTTGCCATCACTAGAGCTATTAAAAAGCAGCCTACTTCTGCAATCATTATGGGGCAGTATCCAGGCTATGAGTATTAATAATTTACCTTATTCATTTTTGGTGTCTGTTGAATATCAGTAAGACTGGCAGACTGCTCATTATCAGGCATATCAATTACGATTATTTAGAAGGTTGATTATTTGGACGGCAAGAAGTTGTGCATTACCGATAATATCTGAATGCTCAACTAGCATGAAACGCCAGACAGGAAGAAATGGCAGAAATATTTTTCCTTTTTTAAGTCTGTTTTTTAAATTTCCATTTTTCTAGAAGGAAATAAGAGTATTTTATTTAATATTCTGAAATAGAGTATTTTTAGTGTTCCTGTACTTTCAAGTACCTTAACAGCCTTCTTGTTTTCAAGGAAATTTCCAACATAATTATTATATTTAGTGTAGTTATTTCCTCATGATAGAAAGCTGTTTTCTTAGAAAGTCTGCTGTTTCTGAAGTTGATCTTAGAGAATTTTAAAGGCATAGGTTTTATGTAAATGATTTAAGAATTGTCTAAATTTAATTTGCTTTCTATGGATAAGATTTCTGTTTGAAGATACAGTTTTCACTGAGACATTGTTTTGGTTTTGCCTGAAATGTAAAAATTTACTTGATTCACCAAGTAGTAACACAGACTATCAATTCACTTTAGGTCACAGTCTGCTCCCAGACCTTTGTTTTCATCTGTTGACCAATGTCTGTCTACATTAAAAGCATAAAAATCCCCACAATTGCTAAAAATTAAATCAGCTACTGTTGTCAGAATAGAATTTGTTGCTAGCCTATATGCCACTCATTTTACATAGATATATTCTAAATATATGTAGAAAACAAATTCTCAAGTGTGCAGCAGAATAACATTAGCTTTGTATTTTATATATATAAAAGAAAGATCTAGTTAGTTTCACTGTCCAAGAACCTCTCTAGGTGTAGAAGTACACTACACATTTAAGTAACACTGCTGAAATTTGTATGTATTACTGACAGTTAAAAGTCAGAGACATGTAGAAGGTCATTTCCATAGCACACTTCTCATTCAAGGATAAATTAAGAGATTTTTAAAGAGTTTTAAAAGGGATCATATGCACTGCAATGAAACTAGGTCTAGGTCTTTGGTATTCTGGCCATTTAATGATATATTATTTGAGATCAGATTATGCACCTTGGAATGCAAAGTTTATTTTACTTGTTTGCAAAATGCTTTGCACTCTAACACCTCTACAGAAAAAACTTAAATTAGAGCAGTTTGTTACCTTTGAGTTTCTTTTTGCTTTTCCAGTTCTACTGTCTTCCTTTCTTGCTCCTTCTGTTTCAGCCTCTCAGCTTCCAAGTTCTTTTGCTTCTGTAGTTGCTGTTTGTTATGTATTTCTCTCAGCTCCTAGAGAAAAAAGTTAAATATGTATAAACATATACTATGTGAACCACAACCAATGACCCCATATATTTAATTGTGAAGTAACAAAACTTGCAAATGGTTGGATATCTATGTTCAAACTTACAGTATTGCCAAATGTATTGGCAGGCATTTAAGATAGATTTCAAAGGTTTATAAACCACTCACTGTTTTCCCATTTTTGATCCGTATAACCTGAGATGTTAAAGGGTTTAGAAACAAGAAAGCCTTTTTTAAAATGGGACTATAAAAAGTTGACAAAAGCTTGACAAAACTTAATCTGAAAAACCACTCATTTTATTTTGTTTGCTGGTTTGTTGAATTAATTTATTAAATTCCATACAAAAGATCTCCCTTCTGAGATGCTCATAAGAGCAACTGTTTCAGCTAATTGATTTTATTTTTATATTAATGGTGATTTAATAAAGAATCCTCACGACTGATTTATACCCAGGAATTGTATTCCTTAAGCAATGTCTTTTGGATGAATTGTGGCAGAGAGTATTTATCCACATACAAGTAAGTTCCCCTCTAATTAACTAGAAAGACGTGGCCTGAAACATTTAGAACTTAAATAATAATAAAACCATCATGTTTTCCTCATTTGTTTTCTGCATTAACACCTATTAACACAAATACAAATCTTATCCTAAATATCTTTGCATAACCCAGAATTTTGCATCTGAACTCCTCAGTATGACAAGAAGCATAAACTTTACCTATTACAACTGACATTTTTCACTGAAAATAGTTCACTTTGAAAAATTTGTAAGTTTTTATGAAAATATAGTACAGACAAAAATATGCAGAAAGTTTGTAGTAGGAAATTGTTTCCAAATCTGTGTCTCAATAACATCTACTTTTATTGCAATACGTTATGACTTACATCATGCAGGCTTGTTTAGTCCTCGTATCCTTAAAAGCTTTATCTCAATTCAGTTCAGGGATTGAAACAGTTAATCTTGAAAGTATTTGGATAGTTTTTCAGAAATTCAGTCTACAAATTAGCCAGATGAAGACTTCCTATAACTATCCTCCTGCACTGACAGAAATGTAGCAAATTGCATGAAAGTAAAAAAAAACCCCAAACACCCAAGAAAACTAAGTATCACGTGATTCAAAGGGCCAAAATTAGCAAAGTTTCAGTAAGTCAATTTCACAACATTATTAGTAACTTCTTAGCTACAGTTTCATAAAAGTTGAAAACTAATACTTGCTTGTTTACAGGCTGCACTTGCACTGTGTCTAAAAATTTTAGTTAGTGAAAGTAATACATGCTTTAGTGCTGATCGACTGCGCACTGTGCAACATCAAGTTTTAATATGTCAAAATAACTACATTATGAAGAGGAGTCCCACATGACCTTTGCAAGCTATTAATAGCACTTCTGATATATGGATGAAAGTTTAAAAAAAACATTAAGAGGAACCTCGTGTCCTAGTTCTCAGTCTCATTTCATTAATGATCCTCAATTTTAAACTCAATGAAAACTGAATTCAACATCATTAAAGACATAATCAGTTCTTACACAAGTTTTAATTAAAACTCCGCTAAGGCCATGAAACCCACAGAAATACAGAAATAATTTGGGCAATACCATATTTTATGATCACTATTATTTTCCACAGCCACATTAAAGCTTAGTAGACAGTTGGGATTTAGAATGGATATTACAGGATGTAAAATGAATTACTCTTGCAAAATCACCAGAATTATTCAGGCAGGATATTGTCTTCAGGAGATTTTTTAAACCCTGAATGCCCATGGTTATAAACATTTATTTTGGACTAAGGAAAGGAGCTACTAAAAAGGAAATACATTAGCAATATTGAACATAATGGGTTTTTAGTAGTTGGCCCATTAAGAACAATGAGAAAATAAAGGGATTGGGAGATTGCAGTGAACACACAGCTGGTCAGCTGCACCTGAAGCTAGAGGTGGTGGCTGACTGGACTATAAATTTCTGAAGTGCTAACTAGAGTGAACAGTCATTTCCAATAACTATGTTATTAATTCAGCTTCTTTAACGTTGTTATACTTCTAATATGCTGAGGTACAAAGGATTTGACCCTTCTTTCAAACTAATTTCTCTGGGGGAATCACAGTCCCCATCTTCTCTACATGGTCACTTGCATCCTCATTTGTATCAAAATACATATACTAGTTCAAAGGACAAATATACAACCATGAGAACATTAGCATTAGAGTGATTTACAAGCATTCATCTGAAAGGACATAGATCAGAAAATGGCACAGTTGAAAGCAGTTTTCCACCTGGCCAACAGTATTATGAATTTTTGTAGGCTGCAGAAATCCATAAAACTATGTATCTACAAAGCTCTTGAAGCTCAAAACACTACTTCTGTGAAGCATCAAAGATCTTGACTAGTATTCATGATTTTTAGCAAGCTGTTTCTCTTCTCTGGGTAAAGAGACTGCTACCCAAAGCTATGTTTAGTTAGGCTTTAGCATAGGCTGACATTTAGAAATCCTTTGCTGTTCTACTTGCTCTAGCTTTCCTTCAGTTTCATCCTCTCATTTAACTTTGTATGCCAAGAAGCTCAAGATTCTGAGTGCTAGCCGATGAGAACCACTGTTGCTATTGAACAAAGAGCACTGTGATAGTCACGCATTTCTAACAAGGCAACACTGAAGATAACCGGTTGTTACTTGGCAAAATTTTAAGCTATCTAGACAATAGCCCTTTCCAGGTTTGTTTTTTCTTTCCCTTTGCATCTTTATCCCAAACTCTGGCGTTTGAGCAGTAAAATAGAAATAATCACTAGGCAAAATAAGAGGAACTAAAATTCTTGAAAAGTATAAAGGCTATCACAGTTAAACAAAAAACCCCAATAAACCTCAAAACCTTTAAGTGAGACAACCCAGATGCAAGTAGCTGAGCTTAGTTTACTTTTGTATGGAGATATTTGTAAACCAGAAAGAATGATTGAGCTCATCTATATCCACAGAATCAGGAGGAATCCACTTCTAATTCAGAATATTGGTATTTTCCCACCTTCAGAAAAACACCCTGAATTCACAAATACATAAAAACAAGTTACAACTTGCAAGACATCTGTGCACCAAGCATTATTTACGTCCACTAGATGTCCAACTACAAGGCTAGCCCAAACTTTATATTTTAATTATCATTTAGACATGTAAGTTTATCTTAGCAGTAGAATTATGATATATGCCACTTACTGCCAAGTAGAAAACTGAAAGTTGTAGCTATGAGCCATGCCTCCGTGTCTGTCTGAAGCAGGTAGTTTCTCATACTGAGTACATACAGCAGAATAATTAACTGCTGCATCACAGCAGTTAAGTGCTGCTGCCAACTCCAGTCCAAATAATTATTTTGTTTATTTTGTCGTTTTATCTATATGCTCATCTAAGTTAGGATCTCAAGGGACATTTTCTTAATTATTTAAGTTTTCCATAATCATTTTAACACATTATTCCCTCCCAGCTAAGCCAATGCGCTAGTTCAGTATTTTGTAAAGAGATTTTTCTGTGACATACCTGTAATAGTTAAGAAAATCTAACCTAGTTTATACTATAGGTTATCCTAGCACCGCAGGATTAAAAAAATGCAATATCTATCTTTCTTTGCATTAGCTAGGAGGAAATAAAGATTCGGTGGGTATCTCATGCAACAGATAGATGCTCTGTTGCTCTGCCAAGTACCAGTGGGAGGCTGGGGAGAAAGAATCAGCATCTCCCACAGTGCTATAGGACATCAGTTGAACAAAATTATAGTAACACTTCAACAGTCAACAGAATGAAACACTTGTCAGCTGAATATTCAGCACAGTCCTACACTCATCTTTTACAGACACAAGCAACTTAAAAGCTGTACATTTACAAATTGTATATTGTAACTCCAAAGACATAACAATGTTTTGCTTGTTTCTGGTGTGCAGGACAAAGCACATCTTAAGCAGATAGAAATTGTTACCTTTCCACTTAATTCACAAACAGACTAGCAAGTATAATTTTGAGATGTTACAATAGCCACATTTAGGCACCCACATAATATTGAACATGAATTAAAATATGAATTTTATACAGCAGAGTAATATTCACTATATACAGACAAGTCATATTGCTATGAAAACCTTAACATTAGAAATGTAGTTGTTTAAGCCCAAATTTTGCCTTTTGAAAGAAAGACAATAGAACTTAGGATACTTCAGGAATTACAATACAAGGTTTCCATTAATTTTTCTCCCCTTGAGACAAACCAGAGCATTTGATCCCAGAGGAAAGAACCCTACAGTTCTGTGCTCACTGAGGCTTTCCCACAGCAATCCTCTTCTACCCCATTCCCCAGCTCCCAAAGCGCCTGCTTTGTCCTTGACAGAGACAGTTCCTCCTTTCACCCCGTATTATAGCTATGGTGGATTCGATAAAGGTGTAGTAATACTTAACATAAAACTGTTTTCTTTTTAAAAATTCTGAACATCACGACCAAAATAGGCAATTAACTTAAAATCCTGAAGTTTCAGATAAGCAAAAGGTGAAAAATAACTAACTGGTACCTTGCCCAGGTTGCAATTCAAGGCACACTCCTTATCTAGACAGTAAGGATTAGATAAAGAACCAAATTATAAACTCTTCTCTTTGGTTATATTTTAGTGCTAGCACCTCTAATTAAATACTAACTTAGTTAAACACTGCACACTCATCTGTTTATGGTAAAGTGAAGCACATAACTGGAGGAGGTTCATCACTCAGATTGAGATAGTTGTGTACTGCCTGAGTATAGCATGGAGACCTTTAGAAAGGAGTCTAAGTAGTTGACGCAGCCCAGGAGAACTGCCAGGCACTGCAGCATTGCATCTTCCATTGCCACTGACTGGAAGAAAGAAATGCTCAAATGTAAACAGGCATTCATATGCAAGACTTGTCCAGTGCACACTGACTAGACAGGGACTGACAACAACTGGAACATGACACAAAATGTAAAACATTTTTAAGAACTTGGTTCTACTTGTTGACCACTTTTCCAGGAACTGAGAACAGCTTCTCAGCAAGTCTAGCGTACTTCAGAAACACTAATTTAGTTGTCTTTGCCTGCGCAATAACACAGCTAAGCTCTAAATACTTGATTTTTCTGTGATATATGAAATGATTATTTGGTCTTTGGAGACAAGAACCATATTAAGAATTATTTTAATTGCTTTATTTGACAGTGTGTAATGACTGACCTTTGTAAAATTTAAATGTAAATTCACGCCAAATGTAGAAAGAATTTGTAAAGGTAAATTGTATTAGGACTATACATATACAAACAGGAAGACTAATATAAAGCCTTCTATTCTACAGAATTATTTTATAGAAAAAACAAGTGTCTAGTTACATTTTACTAATAACTGTATCAATTTTAATTCTTAGATTTCTAGGCTGAGATTTTAGAGTAATGGAAGTTAGACTCTAATCTTAATTCAGGACACAAAAAAATGGCTCAGCTTCCAACCTTGTTACAAACTCAGTCACTTACTCTACAGTCAAAACAGCACAATCCACAAGACTATTATATTCTCTGATAAAATGTCTCAAATTTGATTTAAAAGGATATCTGACCAGCTGCATGCTAAGTTACCTGTTTTTCTGCCAAATGGGTACTAACAGTGTCCCGAAACCATGTGACTCTAAAGATATTCTACCTAAAGATATTCAATAAAGATACCTGAAACTACCTGTTTTCAAATATTAATAACATTTTATACTCCAGAAAGTTTTGGAAAAGAAACCAAATTCTATGAACATTTCCAACTCTTGAGATGTTAACTTGAAACAAAAGTAACTGAAGTACTCATCTTCAAAGGACTAAACAGAAAAAATTTAAATCAGTTCTTTTGGAGGTGTAACAAAAGATCCAGTGGAAAAAAACGTTTCATTTATCTCCCTATTCACTCATATGCTATTATGACATGAAGCAAAAATGAGGTAATTTAACACTTGTTTTAAGTATTCACATAACATAAAAACTATAATATGAAGGCAAATGCAGTGCAATACACTGTGTATTACTATGGTGTTAACAAGTTGACCTGTAACCTAAAATACATAGGAACATTAGGTAAACCTTAGGGTTTCATCAATGAAAAGGCACGCTAGATACTAGTTAAATCATTCATTTCATCTTGTACTAAAGTGTCATATTTCTGTATTCGCTATCAGTAGATCACATGTAGCCTATTTCAAGAGAACGAATCAGAAATGAAGTTCTGCAAAATTTAAGGATATATTCATGTAGGAGATAATGTCACCAATATCCATAACAAATAAGGAACAAATTACAACAGTGATGACAAAATTTTGTAATTTAATGTTGCAGTCTACTTCACTGTCTCTTAAACATTTGATCAAAACTAGTGTGGCATATACTTTGTACTCAGAGAGCAGTAGCTTACATATTTACAATTTTGGTTCTGTTTTCTATTAAATTAAGCATTTTGACTAAGTCAGGACATGTATTACTCCCTCTCCCTGTAGGAAATAAGTGCAAAATGCTGTAAGATGGTATATACCTAGAGTATTTAGATATGCTGCTTTTTTATTTTCCTGGGAGTTCACAAACAGTAACACATCATTCTGTTTCTCCTCCAGTGCTAGTTGTATTACAGATGACAAGGCAAGCATCAGTGCCTCTCCATCAGTTGTCAGAGAACAAAAGCTGCACAAGACAGTGTCAATTATGGTGCTGCCAACCTAAGAGCCACCACAAATGTGCATCTCTCAGTCAGTATACTCAAGCATAAAGTAAAAGCAGATCACCATAAAAGAAGTCTGCCAGTTTTAACCTACAAAATAATTTAGAAAGAGCCTTGATTAAAACTGGAGTTTAAAATTTATTTATTTAATAAAAGTACATTTTAAAAGTAAACATGCCTGTATTTCCCATCTTTACATACTTTGCCTTAGTTTACAAGATAATAAGCCTTTATTATATTAGGAGCTCAGATGTAATGGAATTTTTGATAAATGTAAAATCTTTTCAAATAATCTAAGTGTGAGCATTATACAACTAACCTAACCTGTACACACTGACCCTAATAAAACTGAGTCTCAGGAAAGCTTTTGCTAGCTTTGTGCATAAAGTCTCCTAAGCAAGGCGTTCTGAGAGCTCCCTCCACAAGAATAGCAGTTGCTAAATCACTGCTGCACACACAGCATCTTTTGAGAGGTTTCTTCAGTAATGGGAGTACTCCAATCATTCCACGCTGAGTCCAAGAAAAGGCGTGTGTGCCTTTGTAGATATTTAAATCTAGTAATAAAATCATCCAGGCCCCCAAAATTACATCTTGCACGTCTAGTGAGACTACAAAAGGGAGAAGATACAACACTGTCTGAATTAAGCTCTCACCTCTCAGTTTCTATAGTACAACTCTCCCACTGCCTTGTTTTTGCGTTTTAAACTCATCTCTTCCAAGCAAAGAAAGCTGAAGCAAGGCAAAAATTCCAACACGAAGCACCAAAAAGTGGTCTTCCTATTAAGCAGTGCTTCTACAAACGAAATGAAGAATACAATATCTTCAAGCCAGAGGAAGCTTACTGAAGTCTTCCCAAAGAACTGTCTGCATAACTGACTTTCAGCATTTGAAGTGATAACTCTAAATACTAAGATTCGAACACAGAAATCAATTTTCCCATTAAGCTGCTAAATAGTTTACAATTAGACAAGGCATTCGTGGATAGATGGCAGTCATTCTGATAAATCCATGTCTTTGTTTAATGAACATTTTCAATTTAATTATCATTAGCTTTTTATTTGTTAAGTTAAACCCTTCAGTATTTCAAATATTGAATTTTGTTTGTTTCTTTGTTTGTTTATTTTTGGGGGGAGTTTTTTGCTACTGTCACAGTACTAAGATTATTCATGACCCTGCCCATTATAAGCTATTTATGTCATTTATGATTAAAACAAATGCTCGCACTAATTTTAGAATTAATATCCTTTGGTCATATTTATCTGCAAAACACTTCAAAGGAATCCCAATTTAAAAGGAAAAAAAATCACCCAAAAAGCACGACCTGTTAAGATGTGTCTAAAAAGCATATAGCTCATAATGTAAATAAGGTAAACCATTCTGTTTTCTTTTAAAATAAATTGTGAATATTTTGTTTGCCTTGTGTCTCTTATAATCCTGCAGAGGTTCTCCCCTTTCTACCTCCCTGTCTAAGATCATGAGAGTCACCTTTGAATTGGAATTGAAACAGGTAGTGATATGATCTACAGCTTTTAATTTTTCCTATAATTATTAATAATTTTAATATTAAAACAAGCTATTTGTTGCTTATCTTCAAACACGCCTTTCATCCTAAAGCATACAATGTAATCATAGTTGATCTATTTTCAAAACAACTACAGAAACATTAATGTATCTATCATAGCGTTTTTCCTTCTAAATACTTGTAGCACAATTTATTATACCTTGCATGAAATTGAGTATATTTCTAATTAGCTTTCCAGAGAAACCACAAGTTGAATTAGCAGATAAAGTACCTTAACATTAGAATATTTTATGAAAAAATGAACACTAGTAAAAATTTGTAACTAAAGACTGATTTATAACTTCTCTCTGAAGGACTCTTTCTCTACTGACTTTTGCAATTTCTGTAATTTTCTTGTGCAGAAATAAACAAAAAAATCACACTGTTTTAACAAAAGACTGATCAATAAAGCATGAAAACACAAACAATAGACAACTACATTCAGGAACAAGTATAAGCTTACAAACAGCAGGTAAAAATTCTGCGTGTCAGTAGAAAATCAAGTCTCTTTAATAAAGATTTCAATTTGAAGTACTGATTCCAGCAGATTTGCTGACCTACTACAGTCTTGCACTTCTTTGATGCAAAAGGGCAGAAATTAGCAATTTCTTATTTGCAATCACAGCTCTGGAATCAGAGCTCAAATTTATTCTTAAATAGATTCTGAAGATAAAGTTGATTCAAACTCTGAGTTTGGATGCTAAGTGGTATTTTCTGGTTGGTTTTTTTAAAAAAAAAAAACAACAAACCAAAACCCAATAGATTTGAGAATGTTTCCAGAACTGGCATTCTAAATCACTCATTCTAGTTCAATATTTTTTTCTATAACCAAGTTAGAAAATAATTAACTGAACATTTAGAAGAAAAGGTTAAAAAGTCTAGGATTACCTTCAGTTGATTATTGAAAATATCAATTTCCTGAAGTTTAGATCTGGTTTCTTTTTCTACTTCATCTAGCTGGTCTCGAAGCTGTTGACGTGCTAGTTCCTTGGCTTCTAAGGCTCTTTTGATAGTAAGAAGAGAATCTCCTGTTTTTAAACATAATGTCAAATAAGTATTTTCTAACACGGAGAATTTTAGGTCATACAAAGCAACATTTTTCAACATGCATCTTGCAACACAAAAAAAGAAATTACAGAGTATGCTGTGCAATGCAGCATCACGTCCTATACAAACTTAGACTTGTACCAAAATACACTTACTGTGCAAACTGTTCTGCTGAACTTGCTTTAGCTGGTCATTAAGCAATTGTTTTTCTGGAATCAACCTTCCAAGCATCTGCTGAGATTCCTGAAGAGAGGACAATGAGGAGGGAGAAAACAGGAAGAGAAACCACAAAAAGGTGAGTGAAAGATGACCTTTAGCCATAAGAATTTTCATTTTCATTTCTTCTGAAACAGCTCTACTTTTTCTCTCACTAAATTATGAATTATTGCTATTATCCAACCACTATCTGTGTGGCTAACACTCAGACACAGTTCTCTGCCAATATAAAACAGTGAGTATATCAAATTTAAGCATGTTACTTGAGAATTGATTCTCATTAAATACATAATCTGGTTTAGAATTACTTGAAATTCAGGGCAAAAAGACGAGGATAGATTTCAGGAAATGTTAAAACAAGCATTTACTGTTTAATTCTCATTTTAATAAATGAATGTTAACTTTGATCAGGGATAGAAAGACAAATATTTGCAGTTTATTTACAGAAGAAAAAAATAAAGGCTTTCACTTTAAAGAAATATATTATGGCCTAAAGCTATGCAACACAAGCTCTGATAGATGAGAATACTTGAGTCCTAGATCTCTTGATTTAGCACTCCTTCAAGAGGATTATGATCTCTCTCAATTTCAACACACTGTCATAAGGATTGTACACCAATATACTATAGTAGACCCTGCAGATGAGAAATTCCTCCTCATAAATAAATTCCTTTCTTTTTTCTTTTTTTGCTCTTTCTGGAGGATGAAGTGCTACTTCATACACCTTTCAGAAGCCTTGACCTCAAACTTCAAGTTGTCAAAACATATTATAGAAGCATGATGTGAAACAGCTTATTTTATAAAAGCCACCTGTGTGTCAACATTCAGTCTTTCAGACAAACTAAGTAATTTATTTCAGTTGTCTCGAATTGCAGGCTTTTGAGGAATCAACTATCTGACAATTTCAATTTGTCATGAAGGATTGTATATGACATAAGATCCTAAGAATAAATGCCACCTAGTCACCAGAGTGAGTTCCATGAAAAGTTTTTCATTTTTGTTAAAGAACATAAGGTTGACCATACTGATGGGACTTCGTAGTTGTCCCACTTTACTCATGGCAGTCTTAAATTGGGTGTCTGCAGTGTACAGCTCACGTGTTATGACTATGCAATGACTGCAGACTACTGTAATCTCTTTATATTCCAGAAACCATACTTAGATAGCACAGCAGAGTCAAATACTTAATTTTGATACTTTCTGAATTTATAAAGATAAACTACGTATTTGAATATTAGGAGATACAGGTGTCCCTCACTGTTCAGCTATACTGCTTATAGCATCAGCAGATCTTTGTCAGCCCTTCAAGGATATCATGAAGGCCAGATACTCCTATCATGAGTCTACTATTCCCTACCTAGAACCAAATGAGAAACAGCAAAATATAATCCAGCATTTTCTAAATCATGTGCCTGAGGGGGGGCGTCTCCTTCCCAACAATCACAATTACCATGTTCTTCAACTACATACAAAACACTGTCCTTTGTGTTCACTTTAGCTTTCCACCACACCCTCCCACCCAAATACCTGCATGCCCCATGCCATACTTTGAGATGAAAAATTTAAACAGTATTATTAAATTAGCATAGCACACAAGCATTGTGGAAATGAAGTTTTCAAGTAGTATAATCCAAGAAAGGTGGCATCTAGTAGACTAAATGTATTGACGGATAAACTTCAAATGAAAGAGGAAATCAACTTTCAAGACACAAGGATATTAAAATTTCACCATTGCAATTCAAGAACCATTTAGGTAAGCCAAATAGCAGAATGGATGGCAAAATAAAACAGGATTTACAGAAAAATTATCATTCTTCAAGCACAAAAAGTAACACAGGACAATATTTCAGAGTGGAACGTAATCCTAACCTTAGTTGTTTATTTTTAAAGACCAGAATACCTCTAAAAACCAGACTATGCAATTTTGATACACAGAATAGTTTGGTGAGTATTTAAGAACAGAGAATGCCAAAGGATCATGAGGGTCAAGTTCTGTTTCCTGAAATCACAGACAACTGTATAACAAGTGTCTATTCCGAGATCATCCACAACATACTTTTCCAGATCCTTTAGTTATACTGAGGAAACAAATGAAAGAAATTAATGGCATAACTACCACTGAGGTTTCACGCAACAAGAAATTTTGAAGGATTGAATAATGTCCCATATAGCAGTAGAAGGCAGACAAAGCAATCAAAACCCAGTTCCTGTTAATCTAATGAGGCAAAGTTCTGGATCTTACGCCTTGAGCATGAAGGCATATGAGAAATTGAGATACCACTACACATCTTATGTCTCTGTCACATAGCCTGATTCCAGTGCTTCAGAGTAAAGGCAAATTACTTGGAAGCCGAAGTGTTCATCAAGGAGGCAAATAATCCCTGCAGGTAACTAGCAGAAGCCCTGCAGGTAGGATAAACATGACTCAAACACATACAGTTATGGTGTTTGGAAGGTGGGATCCTTCTGAACATCCCTGGAAATATTGCTTTACCAGATACCACAGGTTCACATAACTAGCACACATTTTCATCACCTGAGATTAACTGTTACACATTTTCTTACACAAGTTTAATCAGACTCCACCTTGAAACTAATTAATAGGTTGAAGAATAATTACTCCTTTGAATTAACTCATCTTTCCATAGCAAGTGTCAGATGTATTAATCTAAAAATATTTCCAAGGGGAGCTGTATCACTCTACAATGACAACTGACAATATTGCCTTTTTAATCAATTGGAGAGTTTAGAGGACCAAAATCTACTTTTTAAAAAGTCACTTACTTGCTTTAGTCTTTCCTCACCAAATTTATAGGATATTTGAGAAACTCTTCTTTTTTTCTTTTTTTCTTTTTTCTTTTTTTCTTTTTTTCTTTTTTTTCTTTTTTTCTTTTTTTTTTCAGAAAAATGCTATCTGCTCTTTGGGATTCTTCCCAGATAAAATTTGGTCATTTCTACTAGGCGGTAACACTTCTTTCTGGGATCACAATTGTGATAAAATCCCTCAAGTGACACAAACCGAAATATTAGTGGTCAAGATCAATGATCACCTGAGATAATATTCTACCACAAAGCCACAGCTATTGCTGTCAACCTAAACCAAACAAAACAAAAAACCAAACACGCCTCAAAACCAAAAATCCACCAAAACAACTGCCAAGTTAGGCATGATTTTCATTACAGAAGTGCTCTTAGTCATCATGAATGAAGCAATGTAGAAAGTGAATAGGCATTAACTAAGCTGCTTGGATACCTAGCATCTAGTACCAAACACAATGACCAGAGACAGTTAAAAATCACTACAGATATAGTAGTGGTTCCAAAACAAGAGTAAAAGATAGACAACTGTGCAAAATTCATTGTACTTAACCAGCTGTTTCAATAAAATTTCAGAGTGGTGTCAAAATGCTGAAAACAAAAAAAAAGCAATCTGCTTGTCAACCATTGTGACTGGGTAATAAAATAAATGTTAGGAAGGTGAAGAATCCTTCTGCCCTCCTTAACTTTTCCTTTCATGGTGATGTAGTTAAAACTGATGTTTCAAAGCTGTAAGCAAGGAAAAAGCACATCTACAATCAGCCAAGGATATGATTAAAAAGTCAAAAAATTGTTAATGAATCTACAGAGAACACTGCTCCTTGTTTATCTAGCGCTTTTTAATATGCTACTTAACCACATCTACTTGTAGATAGATTATCTTTCTCAGTACTTGTTTCCCAATGGTGTTGGATTCACATTTTCTTCTTCCCTCTGCACCCTCTATATGTGGAATTTCATTCCGTTTTTTTTTATAATAATGATATTTTCTGATTGTTTTTACAATGTCTGTTATAATGGGATCCTATCCCAATTCTAGCACATTGGTCTTCTCACAGTAACTTAAATGACTTGCAGCTTTTTCTGTTGCATATCATTTTTTTCCTTCTTAATTTGTTATGACAAAAGCAAAGAGATACTTCATCTTTTCCGATTACAGAGGCTAACTGAACAGAAATTCCATATGAAGTTAGCAGAAATTCCATATGAAAGTAGGATATGAATACCATTTGAAAATAACATTTCAATTTGTTGAAACAACATTTATCTATCAATGGCTACATGGCTGCTTAGCTGCTTCTGAGGTGAGTTACAGTGCCTTAGAACATTTCTGTGGAAAGCTTCATCTACAAGCCACTTCACTGAAGTCACTGCTTTCTTTCTGCACACAAACAGCAATCACTGCCAACAAAAATACATGCCACAGAATTTCATTCTCCTCATCCCCCCAAATCCTTTAACATCTTCAGCCGAACACTGTACCCTACTGCTCCCCACAACAGAATTCCATGAGGATGAACAGACACACCTTCAAGCAATTCCTAGACATGTCTGAAGAGCATTCATTTAAAAGACCGACAAATTAACTAAAACAATTCCTTATGTAAGAGGAACAACATATCATATCGTAGTAAGTTTGCTTAGGATACTGATGCAGTTGAGGAGGTTAAAATGCAAGGCTAAGAAAAAATATAGAGAACATTTTCTCACCTGTAGCTGCTGTTGCAAATGTGTGATTTCTGCAATTCTCAGTTCTCTAGATTTATTTGTACTTTCAATTTCTTGTCTTTGGGTGGACAGTCGACATCTGATATCCTGAAGCTTCCCTTCCAACTGATTTTTTTTATCATTCTTTAGAAAAAAAGTAAAATAGATTACTTTTTTTTTACCAGAATGGTTTGCTATGCAAGTTAGGATCTAAAAAGTATTTTTATTCCATATTTAAAAGTTGAAATTACAGAAAATAAACACGGCCGTATCACTACTGTGCTTTGTGTTTCATTTGAAATGCGATCACTTACTAGAGCTTCCAACTCAAATTCCAAAGTCTTCTTCTTTGCCTTCAGAACAACTATGTCCTCTTGTTCTTTGTTTCTTTGATTTAGTAGCTCTTGCCGACGATTACGCTCCCACTCAAGTTGCCGTTGCCTCTCAAGTTCCCGTTTTGCAGCCTGTAGCATTTTAAAAATTAAGATACGAAAAATCTATTTTGAGAAACTATTCTGATCACTGATATTCATATTCTAATGTACAATTAAAGCATTAATATAAACACACCAGTAAACGATGGATTAAATATGTGGCTTTATTTAAGCACACAAATTGCTCAATTGTTCAAAAGCTCACTTGAAAGCATGTGATGAAATTGGGCTTCACTGTATAGCAGACAGGTAACTAAATTGGGTATCACTCTATTTTAATCAGTTTCCGAAGATCCAGTTTTCTGATTTAACAAGTTGTTTCATATTAAGACTTCAAGAACTCTTCAGGGTAGCATCAAATCACTTTCTGACTCCCAACATTAGACATTCCGCAGCTTTGCAAAGAATAAAATGCTACTGCAGTGAATGCATTGTTATTTGACAATGTGAGAATATCTTTAATATCTTTTTAAGTTAACCAGTTTTCTCTAACAAAAATCATTAATGCCACCAATGCCCATAAGTTTTTCTTTGTTCATTTAAGCATCTATTTATATCAAAGAAAATTATTATTTTTAAAGAATCAGAGGTTAGTAGCACATTGTCCTAGATCTAAATGTTTCATCCATTCATTTCACATGAAAAATAAAAAAGAAATAGCCAACTCTTTCTTTACCTTCAAAACCCCAGAAATTTAAGTTCATTCTTCAACTGTTTGCTTACTAAAACAGCAAAATATTTAGTGTACACATTAGGTTTTGCTCTAATCAAACACAGCTGTCAGTGACATAGCTACCTCCCGTTTATCCAATCGGTTACCTCTCTTCTTTCTATTTCTTTCCTCCTTTCTTCTTCTCTCTGTCGCTCCAATTCCCGTTGTTTTTCCAACTGTTTCTCTAGCTCCAGTTGTCTTTTACGTTCTTGCTCCTGCCGCTCACGTTCTTTCCTTTCCTGCTCTGCCCGTTCCAGCTGTGCTAGACGCTCTTGTTCTTTGCGTTGCTGTTCCAGGAGAGCCTGCCTCCGTTTTTCAAGTTCTAGATTGCCACGTTCAAAGTTCTCCCGTTTTTTATCTTCAAATGTAACTTTAATGTGTGGGAACATGGGGCAAAGGAGAATTAAACTCTGCTACTGACTTAAAAAAAATAAATCCATATATGCTGAATCAAAGTGAAACAACCTTCCAACAGTACCAGATGCAGCTCTCACTATTGATAACACAGCTCTACAGATAATTCTAGGTTTTATCATTAGCATTTATATTTTAGATCCCCTTAAACCTACATTCACACCTACCAAGGTGTGAATTTCAGTTCCCATTCCTCAGGCTTCTATGTTTCTCCACAAAGCCCAACAAGTGGGTATAATTTAGACAAAGCATTCACCAGCTAATCCTCTGTGAGGACACAGGACCTGGAGTTCCTCTATGCATATGATAACAGTAGCAGTACAAGAACTAACACTTCAATTACTACAAGGCAAAGAATTCAGCTGATGATACTATGAAAAAGTCATTATGCAAATAACCAGAATGTATTTAAAATCCATATTCTCATAAGCTTACTCATTACTGTCAGGAAAAGAAATGGCTTGCTTAAGTTCTTGAGCAGCTGAACTCAGGAAGACTGGATTCCTGCAGATTCACATCCTCATCATTTTCTGTCCTAAAAGAATGACCTCAGTTCCAGCATGGGTTCCCTGACATTCTTCTGCAATATCAGGGATTGTACTTCCCCTGTTCCACATTCCTAGCTCACTCCTTCACATTTCTTCTAAATTACTCTTTTCACTTCACCTTCGGTTTCTTTTCATACCCTATATGTCCCTTTCCCATACCCCATATGCTATATTTCTCTCCCCATGTGCCCAACATGTACGTTTTTGGCATGCAAATCAAGTGAAGAGATAGTACATATTTACTTCAAAGTGTGCATGCACTAACTGTTTGACACGTTGGCCTGACATCTGCTGAATCAGTTGAATTCCTCTTTTTCTAAGTTTGCTCCCCTTTCCTATTGCCAATCACCAATTTTCATAAAACTTGAAAAAATCTAACGACTTTGATGTTTGTCAAGTTTGTTTAAAATTAGCCACTGAGTTCAAAGAATACCAAGATACAGCCTGTTAGACAAAGAATGTGATTATAAACCCCTCTGATTTAGGAAAACAAGTAAAAAGGGAAAAAAAAAAAGGGAAAAAATATTTAGGTTAAGAAAGTTAAAAGAAATAGGTAGAAGGGCAAAACATTTTCAAGTAGTAGGGGCATTAAGATACCACGTTCAAGGCTCAAAAACCACATACCACTAAGAAGAAACACCAGGTTCTAAGATAGCTGCCCAGCAAGCTAGTATGGCTACTCAGCAAAATCAAGGTAGCTACCAGAGATAACAAAACAAAGAATATCCGAAGTAGAAAAATAGAAGAGAACAACTTCTAACAAATTAAATAAGTAGCTATTGGCTTGTGTTACTATGCTTAAGGGAAAGCTTCTAAAAGGTTAGAAAAGCCAACAACAAAAACTCAAAATTTTAAGTGTCTTAAAAGCAAAAAAACCCCAAACACCTAACCACATTAAGCAAAGCCAATGAAGAAGGAAGACAACATTCACTATTATAAGTGATCTTTTCAATGGAAAATCTATACACTAAATACTATAAAAGGCTTATACACTCTACTGTATAAGGAAACAGAAATGGCTTTAAAACAAAAACAAAAAATGAAGAGTAACAGGTCGCCAAATCCAGACAATGTTAATCCATAGCTCAAATACAAAATTAATGAAGTACTAGCTGTGCTCTGCAGTCCGTTCTTTAATCAACATCACTGCTGTAAGACTAGAAGATGACAAGTGCAACACCAGTCTTTAAGAAAAGATGGTATAATGATCCTGAAAGCTACAGACTAATCAGCCTACTCCCACGCTCGTCAAAGTAGCAGAGGCTACAATAGACAGAGTTAGTGAGTATACGTGACTGACCATGATGTCGTGAAAGAACCAACACAGGAAAGAGCTGCTATAAAACCTAATAGACTCAAGTCAATTGTATCAATAAGCAAGTTAAAAAAGAAGATCAGGTCAACAGAAGAACACTTGCAGGATTTTGAAGCCTAATAAAGAAACTAAGCCAATGCAGTGGTTGACCTTCCTGACACTACAAACTGCATACCAAAATCCTCCGATTCTAGAGACACAAGACTTGGGCCTCAAAAAAACAATACAGGAGAGTCCCATCTCATCTGTGACCAAATATTTCACTGTGAGACCTCAATGAGGTCCCTGTTATCTCCATCCTCCTACAGCCAGGAATTACTTAGCAGACTGCCGGCAGCAGTTAGTTATAAAATACAAACCAAAGACAAAATCTGAATTGCTCACATGCAGATATCCTGAACTATCATGGTATGGAAAGAGACAGAAGGTCCTTGTAAACTAACAAACAGTTAAAAGATTAGAATTAAGGGGTGAAATAAATTACCAACTTTCACAATGACAGAAAGATTCTAAGTGGCCTCCTCCTTTAAAGATCTCTACTAGCAACTGTGCTGTTGAGTGTGCAACAATGATCTGAAAGAGACTGAAAAGTAACAAGCCAGATTCTGGAGATGATGCCAGATAGTCACAGCATCAAAATAAAAACTTGACTGTGAAGAGCTTCAGAAGAATCTCACAAAACTGAGTGATCTGACAATGAAGAAGCAGAGGAAATTCAAATGTTAATCAATACAGAGTAGTGTACATGGGGAATAAAAATAATCCTAACTAAATACACATTGTCGTGAGCTCTAAAATGGTTAACAGATTTGCGGAAGGATGTTGGCATTACTGTGGAAAGTCTTCTAAAACATCAACTCAGATTTGAGTTGTGATAGAAGAGACAATACAGTGTTAGGAATCAATTAAAATAATTGAAAAATAGCTTAGAAAGGAACAGAAAAGCATTATTGTGGCATGGTATAAATGTATCATGTTGCTACATCTTCAACTGTGTGACATTCTGGTCATCTTAAAATAAAAAAACGAGCAAAAATACAGAAAGTACAAAGAAAAGTGAGAGGACAATCAGAAATGTTAAGACGTTTCCTAGCATTTAACATCTAGGAGGCTTTCCACCCTTCGCTCCCCCCCCCACACCTTTTCTTTCTCTCTTTTTTTTTTTTTATTTTCCCAAAAGCAGAGCTGCTAAAGCTTGTATAAAAAAACCACTGTTACACAGACCGCGATGCAACAGGCCTCTGTATGTATATTGTGATCTTTGAGTACATAAGCCAAACTATACTCCACTTAAGTCAGAAGATGGAGATAGTAAAAAGTTTTCATTGCAGTCCTTTAACAGGGCTGCAAAATGCTGCCTTGTGTTGAGAGTACATAAGATAAGCAGCCTGAATGTTGTTCACAACTCCATTGTCGCTAACGCAAAGGATCATGCAATAGTCAGGAATTAGCTGAACCAAGCAATGTCCTGGTTAGGCCTCTGACATGTCACAAACTGATTGGGAAAGAAAACATTTCTTAATAAACTTTTATAAATCTGCATATAAACTGACGATAACGCCTCTCTGATGACAGCACACAATAAATCTCTACATTTGCTTGCTCACCTGGTAATTTCTTTTCCAGTTGCTGCTGTTCTTCTTCTAATGCTGGTTCTTCTGGTAACCTTTGGTCTACAGATCCTGAACTTACAGCAGATATGCCACTACTGGAGCGTACCCTTCTGTCAATAAAACGATAATTCCAAGTTGCTTAAAAGAACCTGTGCCTGCCAAATTTATTTTATTTAATGATGAAATCATAAATTAAATGCAATGATGTAATGTTTAATGATATTTCATGTTCCCTCCTTGTTGCTCAGAGGATTTTACCCAGCTGTTGCCATTATGATAACAGTACCCTATAGAGTCCCAACAGCACACACTGGTAATCTGAGAAATTTAGTTCAAAGTTCACAGCACCATGCAATTTACAGATGTGTTCAGCCCTGTCCCCAAGATCTTTTACTTGTAACCAGTTTGAAGTTGGGGAAATGCTGACCTAAACCATAGCAAGAGTTGCAAAGACAGGAAGAGCTCACTATAGCAAAGCAGAAAACAAGACCATACATGGAATAAACAAAAAAATCATAATCTTCAGGAAAATACTTAAAGAAGACAAAGCTACAATTGTATGCAAACATTTCTTTCCATTGCTGTTATTGTGTTCCAACCTATTTCTCCACAAAAAAAAGGAAACAGAAATAATGACACACCACTACTATTCACAGGTAGACCTGTATCAAAAGACATCTGAATTTGCTACAGTGTAAAATCATAGCATGTTTTGAATTCAAATACATCCCATTTGCTCTACAGAAGTGCAAGCTTGAAGTGTAACACTTTAAATTTATATGGACAGACTAAGTTTTGGAACGTATGCCAGCATAAACCATTGACCAAAACTGTATTCTTACAAGGAATTCTTGCTACTTCCAGCATCCAGTACTTGTAATAAAACCAAAAAGATAGACAAGTATTTCCCACGAGAAGGCACACTGTGCCACAGATGCAGTACAAAAAGGAGAGGGAGTACTTTTCAAATCTCTTGTACTTTACATTCACAGGATAGCTTTCCCAAATGAAATAAAAATTTAGGAGCAAGATTCCAGAATTAAAACCAGTTACCTAAATGAAGGTGGAATATACTCTGGAGGCAGTACAGGTGGCAGCGGCTGACCAGACATAGCTACATCAATTAAGTGCATAGCCAGAATAAACTCTTCGGCTGTAAGTTTTCCATCTTGGTCGATATCAGAAAGATTCCTTTTAAAAGGAAAGGCACAAAGTAAGTAAATTCTTAAATATTAAAAATCACTGTTAAAAAGCATGATTTTAACAAATTTAGTTCTAAATTAATTGAATTTTTCACTTTTTTTTTAAATACTGTTTCTTCAAAACAAATGAAAAGTAAAAATCAAATGCTTCACTATTTCCCAAATTTCTCTTGGATATCTGCCTTGAAACAATGGAGTTTTCTTGAACACTTTGTGAACATCTGCTACATATTAGAAAATAATCAGCTCAGATGTTTGGTAGAACTTTTTGGTTTGGTCTCCTTCTTTCCTGGAGGCTCCTATCTCACATTCCAGAGTGCACATTGGCATTAAGATCAAAGCCATTAACATTCTCCTGTCCTGACAAGCACAAAAACATCTTAGCATTATGCACATATTAAAAATTATGGAGTAATGGCTCTGGATGGCATAAAACCAGTGCTCCATCAGGTGCACAAAATGTTTTTACTAGTATTAAGGTGGCATTGGACAAAATTTAACATCCTAAACATCAGCATTGTTTCTCTAGTTTGCTGCACTCTGACCATGCAGGAAAATCCCTCATGATACTGTGAAAATCAAAGGTAAGCAACTGATACATTCCTTTGATGTTTCAAGGTATAGGACTTAGTTTATGGGATTTAACTTTGGAAGACAATTATAGCCCCATTTGATCCACACTTATGTTATTGAACTCTTCAGCTGGGGCACAAGAATAAGACAGTAGAACAAAATTTTAGCATGTAAGGATGTAATTGATCAGCTATCCTAACAGTCTGGCTTCACATCTTTGTTACAGAAATACCAAAACAGCTGCTACAGAATAGATGACATCCTGCACATCAGTATTTCGTCTATCTTTGAGTCAGCAAATCCATCCTCAATACAGAATGATAAATCTTGCCCCTGAGAACAGCAACAGCTATTCCACTGTTAGAGAGTAAGTATCAGGAAAGGGAGCAATACTTAGGACAACAAAAGCTGTGAAATCCATCCCTTATCTCAAAACTTAAAATAGTTATGTTTAGAACTTTTCCTTATAGTAGCTTTGTTAAAAAACAGAGAAGGAGAGGGTGCTTTTTAAGATATAACAAAAAACATCAGTGCTGAGCAAAAAAAAAGTAAATGCCATTGAACCTCTGTGTTAGGGTGACAACACAGTTGATACCCTCACACAGAAGTCAAATGGATTAGTGAACTGATAATGTTTTTCAAGCAAAGACTTGTACAGTATAGAAGTTAACTAGAAATAACTTGTAGAAGGCAACTGGAAATTAAAAATACACAGAAGCAGCATGAAGGCCATTAGAGACAATACCAAAGATAACCATAAATCAACAATAACCAAGTACTACTCAAGAAATAAAGTAGAAACACTACACAGTACATAGGGAAGCATGACCTTCCAAAGTATGAGGGAGGAGAGAGGCTAATCTGTGTGACAATAAGAACACAATAAATTTCAACAAACAAGAAGTTGAAAGGAAAAAGAGAAGGCAAGACAAATCCTTCAAGAATCTATTATTTTAAACATACATAACTCCAGCCTTTTAGAAACAAGGCCTTAGAAACTCACATAAAAGGCAGACAAGCCCCAAAGAATGTATGGTTCTGGATTAAGCTCTGTTTTGTACTACCTGTGCAAATGTCTAAATTTCACTAGTGTTGTACCACATATGACCAGGGATGTGGAAGACATAGGAGCTAAACATTTGGTTTGCCTGAAAACTCCGTAATTGAAACTCAACTTGCAAAACATCTATGTGCATAATGTAAAAGACGCTCTTTTTTACTTCCATGAAGTAATATTAATATAAGCATAGCGGTGCAGGTTTTGTTTTATAAAGTTATACATTAAAAAGAGCAGCATATAATCATCAGTGGAGGGAGACTGAAAAGAGAGGAAAAACTCCACAGTATAGAGAACAGAGATTTAAATACAGTTTACAGTTTGGTAGAAATAGATAAAAAATTTTACCATATTGTAGCCAACTGAGCCTGGGGTAAACTTGACTGCATAAGAATAGTTCTTGCTTGTGGACCTAACAGAGTGAAACAAGGATTAGCAAACAAATATGCAACCTTCTCCTTTTCCTGCATTACCAAGTAGCTACTGCACAAGCAGAGCTTAGTTCTGAATAGGTAATACTGAAGCATGAACAGGCTATACATACTGCTATCCCTAGGTTCCACGCCTCACCCTCAAAAGGAAAATATTCAATAATACATAACCCTTCCCTTCTCCACAAAAAAAAATCACTCCGATTATAGAAAAAAAAAAGCTATGAAAGGCAAAGAGACGCTCCCAGATGCTCCCAGAACCAGTAAAACTAAGTCAGTGTACCATTCTAGTTTCTTTCTGAAACTGGACAGGTGATAAAGAAGGTGATAAAAAAGGTGATAAAATGATCCCAGTTACGATAAATCCTAAGCTCCTAAAAAAAGTTCCTGAACAAGATCATTAAGCAGTTGGGAGATATGAACAGAAAAATATTGTTGGTGACAGCAGAGAGACATGAGAGTCTCTGACTATCTGAATAGCATTCTAAATCTTATTATAATTGGCCTTCTACAGTTTGAAGAAAGGACGCAACAAAAACCGCTTCAATACCTGTTAAGTGTCCACTCATTGTTTTATCATGGCTATTGAACAGCTGCCTGTACTTCAGTCTTGACGACTGAGGTACAGCCCACTCTGCCACAGGAGGTGCACTAGAATTAGAAAAAGGAAAAGGAGGGGGAAAACACAATTTTAAACTTAATCACATGAAGCTAACAGGTGCAACAGGATGAAGTGCTGCACAGAGATCAGGTTTTATGCCTGAAACAGCTCTTTTCATAAATACTCTCTTCTATTCCTGAAACCACAACAACTTTGACTTCTTTTTTGAAAACATTTATCATAATTCAGTGTCTTAGATGATGCTTTTTGGTACAGTTGGATGACAGGTCTAAGAGTCTTGCATTTTTCTCTACTAGCAGGGAATTAAGTAAGTGAAACAATTTAGAGAAGCTAAAAGCTTTTACCTAAACATATAATAGGAAATGCCTTACCACAATCAGCAGAAGTAGTATCTCATTTCACCCTGTCTTTACCTGCTTGTCTTAGACAAATAATTAACAAACTGAATAAGGAAAGCAAATGTAAAATACGCTGAAAACATAGAAAAAAGTGTGAAAAAGCTATACTTGAAGGTAATCAAAGTTTATCATAATGGAACTCCACTGATAAATGTAATACTCCCAGTTCTGATTCATCCACATAATAGGTTGAATACTGTTATATGTAGCTATAATTTCCCATGCTTGAAGGCTGACAGATCTTCATACTGAAAAACAACGAGCACAGTTTTTCTGTCTTTGGCCACATTCAAACTGTCCTTTTATTTAATGTTTAAAAAAAAAAGTGCAGCCAGATTAAATAAGCATTTGTAACAGCATACCAAATTACAGTTAAAAAAAAATGAACCAAAACAACCAAATCCCTTTTCCCTGGTCCACTGAGCAGATAGCATAGTAAGAACTTTCAAAGTTGAGCTGAGAAGGATTATATGAATACTCTACTAATTGACCTCATATCATGTCCTCACATGACAAGACCCAAAACAGCTCATACCTCTATTTCTATTTTCTATTTCCAAACTATTGTGCTTTAATAATACTCTTTCATGGAGAAAAGCAAAATCAAGCTACATCTTAAATAATGAAAATAAAAAATGAAACTTAAAAAAAACAAAACAACACCTGAGTATTTAAGGTTTATTCATATGAATTCCTCCCTCACAAGTTTTGCTAGATTTGGAGTTTCCACACAGTAAGTCTACTTTTGTCTTACATACGTATCTATCTTGATCTGTGAAGTAAGGTTACTGTACATTAAGTAATGAAACTCTCTTTCACAGATACTCTAATGGTAGTTTTGGAAGAAGAAATGCTGGAGGACAAAATAGTTGTCTCACATATGTCAGACACCATGTATGCCATGAGTTCACTACTGGTGACTTAACAGAGTAATGAAAGCACCACTAGTAGAATTTTTAATTTCACTCTTCTCAAAATTCAAAATAATTCTCTGTTACAAAAAAAATTTCTTCAACTTTACATTTCAATTTCATGGGCTCAGCCCTTCTTCCTCCCTTTCAATAAACTCTGCAAATCAATTACTTTGCTACCTGTTTTCTCCAAAATAAATTGAAGACCCATACCAGTTCAGCACTCAGCATTACAGCAGTCTGTGAAGGAATATCCCCTTCAGTGCTGGCAGACGCTTCAGAGTTACTGAAGTAACTGTGATTGAGCTAAGGAAGTTTCCAGCCTGGCCCAAGCAGATTCAGAGAATCATACAATTTCACCTCAGAAAAGAAGTCATCTCACCTGAGGTTCAGGCCTCTGTTGGCAATAAAGTGACCAGCAAGATTCAGATACAGCTAATGAGAGGAAACGGCTTTAAATTGCAGCAGAGGAGATTCAGATTCGACATTAGGAAAAATTTCTTCACTGTCAGGGTGATTGGGTGTTGGAATAGGTTGCCCAGGGAGGTGGTGGGGTCACCATCCCTGGAGGTGTTCAAGAGGCCTCTGGATGTGGCGCAGGGTGATATGGGTTAGTGGTGATGTAGGTAGGTGTTTGGACTGGATCATCTTGAAGATCTCTTCCAATCTCTACGATTCTATGATTCTATAACCCCCAAACTATGACAGCCCTCTTATAGAATATCTAGAAGCCATTTCTGCTGAAATTCCCCAAACTTCATTCATTACAAATACTAAAAGTGTTACAGACCAAGTGGGTAACTTCTGGTACCTCTGGAAATCATACCAGAGCACCACTACTATGTTCCTGACAGTACTAGATTTCAAAGAGAAAAAGAATTTGTTTTTTGTTTTGAAATATTTTTAATCTTATTTGCCAATAATCAATAGCATCACTTATTTAATACCAGGGTACAAGAAAAACAAAAATAAAAACATATAATGTCCCAACTCATTTGTTTCTTGCAAAAGAATCTGTAATATAGACCTGTGAGAAATTTTTGATTTATAAAGACTCTGGGAAATTACTATCTTACGTCCTCTAACAAAATGTTATTTTGTTAGATAGATTTCTTCAGATCATAGTAAAATACATTTTGCCTGACCATACATTTTCCTAGGCCTTGAAATAATCTAGAATTCTTTCAGGCAAATTCTCATGCAGAACTTGAAGAATATATAAGAAACAGTTACGTTAAGTAAATTTAAAATATGACAACTCTTCAACGTTTTGCTTTAGAAACAATCCTAGAGTTGCTAATTTTAAAGAACACTGCTTCTTATGTTTTCACACTAACAGGAGTGCCTGTGCAGTACTACACAACACAGATTATGTTTACAGCAGCAGCAAATGCTTTTCTAAAAGTTACATTTTCAAGAGTCTGAAAACAGCGTCAACATATACTGTAACAGTTAATTTTTATATTTCAAAGATTCACTACTCATGGAGCATTCCTTCTAAAACCACAGCATCCTATGAAATCCCGAAGTAATATCTCAGCAGGAACTGATTTCTGCAAGTAAATATTATTTCAGAAAATAACTTTGCAAAAGTAAAATACTTTTTCTAACTCTGGGGAACCAGATACACACATACACTCATTCCATACCAACTTACCTAGCCACATCAAACGATTGTGCCTTTTGCAGTTTTGCATTTAGCTGTGATCCTGGACCAGATCTACTAAAGGAAGAACTCTTTGGCAATGTGGCTGTAAATAAAAGAATATATGTATTCATTAGTATTGGCATTTTAAACTGTAGAATTTCAATGGCATCCATTTAGCTTCTAACATCAAATACAAGCATTACAGTTCTCTTGATGGTATCCCTTTAAAAAATATTTAGATAAGTTAGAAGTGTCCAACAAGATAGGTGAAAACACTCAAGCTTCTCTCATGTCATGTCACTGTTCGCATCAAATTATATTGTGATTAACATTATAAATCATGTGTATTCCAGTATTTTAAATTAATCTCAACAAATAGCAGCATTTCAATAATTATAAATAGATAGGAGGGGATCTGTTTCTAGGGAACAGTTTATTGGCAAGCTAGATTTATTACACTGCTGTTATAACAGAGTACATTTTGCTCAACATGACTGACTGTTACAGTATGGTATGTCCATGTTTCTTCTTTCAACTTTTCTACAAGTTTGCTTATCAATTACATTGGACTAAAGCAAAGTACAGTCTTTACCCAAGGTCATGCTTTAAAGTTAGACGGCTAATTCTACTTTGACTGTTCTCTGGATCCAAAGAAAATGGCAAAATAGTTTGTTAATAGCAAGAGTAAACAGAGTATCAGTATGTAGCATACCAGGATGAGCAAAAGCAGGCAGAGGCTGTATAACAGCAGGAGCTCCATTAGCCAGGGGAGGTACTGCTGCTGCAGGAACAGAAGATACTAATGGTGGAGACATTCCTACTACTGGAATAGATGCCATTGGCACTGGGGCAACAGTTGTAAGAGATGGCATGCTGGCAATGCCCCCAATACCTATGGGCAAGAAAAGGAGACATTTTTTCTAATTTAGAGACTCCTAATATAATATAACAATTTAACAGCAGCCTGCAATCCAGCAGTAAATGCAGAATCAAAGAGCAAATTGTAGTGGAAACTTCCACACATCCCTTACATTCTGCTGCACCGTTAGCATGGCAGGAGAACATAAAACAACGCAGAGGGAACAACATACCACTTTATAATGTACGCATGTAAGATCACACTTGTTGGATGCAACACTGACCAAAAAAAGTCTATTTACATTTGCTGAAGAAAATAATTGTTTGCCTTGAACGGAATGAAGAGTGGCACTGTCAACTTCCAGTGAGTAATGAACCCAAAGCCTACAGCTGAAAAGAACAAGCTTCAGGATAACTGCTTGCAGCCTATTGTCAAGATGAAACAGTGCAAAGCTAATAGGGTAAAGCACACTAATGAGGTATTTTAGGTGTAAGCACAGTTGCATGGATAACAGCGAGGTTAAGGAGGTCCAGTCATGCTAATGGGAAGAATAAGACTGTGCAAATAGCTGAGATCAAGTCTACACTGAGTAAGAAAATAGAAAAATCACAGATTTTGCTGGTTTTCTTGGGGGGTTGACTTTATTATGCCGTTTCTCACTTAAACCAGTACTTGTTCTGTTCAATTTCACTGATTTCTTACAGTCAAAAATAAAAGTGTTTGCAAAATTACAGAAGCAACAACTGATCAAACAACACAGTTGCACACAGTTCAAAGGCACTATTCCCTGTTCTTAGGAACAGTAGTGATTCTCAGATACGAATCAACTTGAGTCACAGCAACGACTAAAACAGAAAGAAAGAACCTCTCACTACACAATACATTACAACATTAAGGTGTCAAACATGAGGTTCAGATTCATTTTGTTATTTTCCTCTCACTATCCCATTTTTCCTACTCTTTTCCTTGAAATGATGATGACCTTGGCTGTACTAACCATGAGAACTGAATCAGTAGCTGTTCTAGCTAATACCAGTACAGCACTGTTCATAAAATAAAAGCAGAGGGGTGCATTACTACCATGATTTGTAAAAGGTCAAGAAAAACATAGCTAATCTTGCCTAAGCTGGAGATCGATTAATGATTAATAGAGATAAATGACAATAGTTTAAATAAAACCTCCATCACTTTGGAATGCCCTGCTACCTGATCTATCATTTTTCCTTACAAACGCTTTTGTTTGGAACATAGAGGGAACAGTATGAAACCTGGACCTCAACTTAAGTTATTCAAAGTGGTTGGGTGCTAAAAGCTCATTGAGATTTTTTTTGAAGCATGTGCATCCATGTGGAAGCATTTGGTTTTGAGTCCACGTACTTTTAAAAGTACTTTTTCCTAGAAGTTTATTTTAGAAACTGCAAAACAATCAAATTCAAGTTAACAAGGAGGAAAACAAAGAGCTTACCAAACCCTGGTGCACTAGGCAGAGTAATAGGCGGCTGCTTCATGACAGGAGGCAGTGCAGATGGGAGTTGATAACCTTGTAGTTTCAATTTGATAAGTTTCATAGCTATTGAAAACTCCAACTGATCCATCCTCCCATCATTGTTCATGTCAGCTAGAGCCCTACAAAATACACAGTTTTCACTCTTAAATTATGAACTCCAGGAACTGACCTACGAGCATGCACACACAGGCATGTATATTCAAGACTAATTAATTTCCACCCAAAATAAGTACATCAGGCTAAAAATAGTCATGAAACAAGACACTATTTAAATCAAGAGCTTCTTGGTTTCTTTCTTGGAACGATCAATACATATTTTTAAAGTTGCTTTTCAATGCTTACAGGAATTACAGTGAAGTATGTTGAGAAGAAGGTTTAATGTAGTTTTACAAAAACTTTGCAAAACTCACACAAATGAAACTACATGACACTACAAAAAGAACCACGGGGAATCAAATTGCTTAGTCTGCAAATCTGTACTTTAGCTACACTTAAAACATCCCTTAAATCTGTGCACATCACTAAACACCATTACATCTGCAAGTGTACAAATGTGTTTTCAGTTAAAAAAAGAGTACTCAAGATCAAACATTGAGCCTAGACCTTGAATACACTTTCATGTAAAGTAGTCTGACTTAACCGTCTTCTTTTTATTTATTCATTTGAAGGTTAAGAAAACCACACTCAGCAGGGAATAGGGCTGGCAGGTTGTGGGGAGAGAAGAATTATGTTAGTTTCTCCAATTGTAAACCAAAAAACCAGAGTAAATGCATATTAATACTGTAATCAGTTGTCAACTTAGTTTTAAACATTATGTTTCTTTCTTTGAATTCATTTGAAGAATAAAGTACACACTTCAGTATTGGAATAATATATATTTTTAAGTTCATGCATATATTTGCATGTCACGGACATGACAATACAAAGGACCTGGGCAGTCCAGTTACACTAGAGCTTTATTTCTGATCAAAACCCTGTCAAGCAAAGCTTTCGTGCAAGCATGTGAAAAGTTATCAAGGAAGTATTGCAATAAATTGACAGTTATCATAGAATAGAATCATAGAATTCTATGATTCTAGAAGAAGTACAAATTTGGAATGGGTGCCTCCTCTTCCTTGCAGGACATCACTGCTCTAGAATTGCAGCTTCTGATCACTCTTCCACAAAGAGCAAGCAACACACTGGGACCTCCTGATGTATTGTCAGACTAAGTTAAAGTGGAAGACATAATATTTTCACCTTTACACAACTTGCAGAGACAAGTGAGAGAACTCTAGTGAAGGCAGAGGAGCCTCTCTACGAGTGTTAAGCAACAGCAAGGATAGATTGAAATAGCTGTTAATGAAAAATGTATATTTAAAATAAGAGATATAGTTCCTTCTAGAAGATAATTAAAAACAGAAAGTAGGCTTCCCACATTTTGTTATTGAGGTTATCCATGTTCTGTTAATTCTGAAGTGCAATGGCTTTCTCTGGACATAAAAACACTGAGTTTATTAGCTTTCATCATATCTGTCTGTCCAGTGGTGTGTACATACCACAAGCCACTATATGCAAGCCTGTAAACAGGTTTATATGCATGTATGCAGTATATGGTGCTTTTCCTCATATACAATGAAACAGGCAGAAACCTCAAAAGGACACAATTGCATCTCTCTAAAATTGTCTCTACAGAAATCATTTATATCCACTTAACATTCCTGAAAAAGCCCAAATTACTTTTGAAGGAATTAATAGCTTAACTATGACAATTCAGAATATCCAGTCTATCTATTTTTCAACAATAGCATGGAAGTGTCACACAACATGCTGTAGAATTTCTGTTGCCCAAAATCATCACTTAGGCTTACAGGGACCAGTATTACTCAGTACATATTCATTTTCTTCTTCATAGACCTTTTTACTTTTTACAACCCAAACACCTCATTAGTCACTAGCTATAAACAGTGATGTTAGATTTCTGAAAGTCTCCTGTGGGAGAAATACATGCTGAAAGTCTTACAAACCTGACACATTCAAAAGGCAAAAAATATTTTGAGTGTTAGAATGTCAGAAACTAAATGGCTAAATGTGTTTTCTTAAGTGCTCCCTTTTGTGGGTTTTGCACTAGAAAGTAAACCAACATACAGTGAATGAATACCGAGGGTAAGAAAGCCTCATGAGAAAATTACAGAATATTAAGAACAATGGAAACCAGGAGCAGATAATTCACTTTATTTAATTGATGCTTACAAGCAGACACCACACCTTTCTGAAGGCAACTAAAGAAAGTTCAGAAATATTCAACAAGGAAAATGTGTGGGGTTTTGAAATGAGAGTTTAACACTTGCTTAGCCGTTCTTCTGCCCAGTGGAAACAGGCAGTAAAAACCAGGCTTACACAGCTAGCGAGCTGAGGATGTGCACAGGAACAAAGCCAGAGAAATTGATCTGGATAAACCTATTCCACCAGATTTTTGACTGCACTCCAAGCAGTCACTGGTCTCCCAAAGACGATTCATTTCTCAACAGACAGAGAAGTCAGTCAGCTCCATAGTGACCAACAGCTCAAATAAACAGTCACAATGTTCCTTACATCTTTGCATTTAAGCAAAGTAATTACACATGTTGTATT
This sequence comes from Aegotheles bennettii, assembly GCA_013398125.1. Lineage (NCBI taxonomy): Eukaryota > Metazoa > Chordata > Aves > Caprimulgiformes > Aegothelidae > Aegotheles > Aegotheles bennettii. The sequence goes on from VZRW01010296.1 coordinate 42,788, forward strand.
TAAAATAGCCCTATTTGTTCAACCTAAGTGGCTTCTACACCTGCAAATACTTTGATTAATAAAATTAAAGCCTTTCCATTACTAAAGCACAGAGTCCCTCAATGTGCCATATGCATGGCCATGACATTGCAGAAAGAGTAAGTATCACACTGCAGGCAACCTTGATTCTCCAGGCACTATTTACAGAGTGTACTACTAGAACACAGTCTTCTTTGCATTCTACATGAGAAAATATTAGTTGGCCAGTATTAAGAAACATTGATGTGCACCAATCTTGTTGCTTTAATTGAACTCCTATTCACATAATCATCAGTAGCTTTATACCCAACATCTGACCTTCTGTTCAACTCATCTACTCTGTCAATGGCTTTATTTAAATTAACAGCATAAATTCCAGTGAGAAAATTTATGTATACACTACAGAATTTACACACATTTTTACAGCATGCTAACAAAAATCAGCTTTTGCCTGACAAAATCTTTCGTGCAAAAATAGGATAAATTTCCATTTCTAATCAGTGAACCTCGTGTCATGTTGTTAGATTACAGTGCTACTTTTGACTAAACATCACCTTAAATGCAGTGAGTGTGTGGCAGTAAACACTACCTAATTTCACTGTTCTGCTTCTAATGAAATTTGGAAGAATGTAGTGTCCTTAAATTTGTTTCACATAAGGTCTGGCCGGAACCAGTGCAGAGCAGTAAATAGATTAAACATTGACTAAATATTTATCATATTTTATAGAACAGGCCTGTGTTTATAACAGGCATTTTCTAATGAGAATAGCTGCAGTGGGCTTCACCACAATGCTAGGTTTCAGGTGCTGACAAAATTCTTCCCCTACAGATCTTTTCCTCCTCCTTTCTCTCCTCTTTTCTGTGGAATGCAAAGACAACTTGATTATTTTTGCATTTATGAGGTGCAGAAACTGAGCGTACATAGTTTTTTCTGTCAAATATGCTTATGATTAGCATACAAAACATCTCTGAAAACAGCGCACAATATTAAAACAAGGAAACCTCCTTGCAGTTCCAAAAAATCTGGATTTATTTAGCTTTACATTCCAATATTAGATTATAAGATCTCATATTGCACTATAAAACTCAGTCATAATGGAAGAAATTAGGTCTTTAGCACTGGTCACTTAATCAATGCATGTTTAGGAAGAGTTACAACTCACGGAATTACCACTCATAATCTATAACTCCCACACTTGGACACAAATTTAAGAAGGTGTTGAGGGAAGCATGTCAGAAATAGGTAAGTTAAACAACAGCTTTAGTCTGTCCTAAAAAATAAGTAACTTCAAATGCATGAAAAACAGATGGCATTGATTATTTTAGTTCTCATTTAATCCCAGAAAGATAGGCTACACAGGAGATGCTTTTTTAGGCCACCATTCCTAAGGGCTTTAGAAGAAAGCCAGATTATTGCTTACTTAAAAACAGTTATCTTCCAAGCCATTGCAGTCACAATTCAAAGCCTACTTAGAGGCTTCTTAATAGATTACCAGCTTGACAGACTCCAAAGTCTGTAAAGGGTAGAACAGTAAAGAAGTTGTCATGACAGACCATAATAATTCCACTAATTTGCTCCACTGAGATCCTAGAGACTACTTTTTTCTTAAATGAATGATGAGTAGAAGGGACACAGGAATTCTCCATGATAAAAATCATGGAGCTACTATTTTTAAGGAACATGAATTCTGGGGAAGCTTTGATTAATGGCAGAAATTAAAATAAGATATACTCCTTAGAGTTTCATCTTAGAAAACAATTACACCAATTGCAGAATATTCTCAAAGCGGCTCTTGAGGTAGAAGACATTTAACTGGTAATTCAGCTAGCTAGCGAGCATTTCTTGAAGATCTAGTGAAAATTATTTCTTCATGATACAAAAAAGGCAATTCAATTTTAATTAAAATTAAAATATAAGACAGCAAAAATCCTTATACTGCTCACTTATTCAAACAAAATTCTCTCACTCATGAGATAATATGTTTGGAAACAGGAGGAGTTTTACAAGTTGCTCTAACTCAGAATAACAACTTTCCTTCCTTAAAGACTGTTGTACCTCCCTTTCTCTTCCTCTAATAATCAAATGATATTTAAAATAAAATTTAAAAATCCGCCTATTAAAGAAATAAATCATATTGATAGAAAAGAAGTTGCATGCAGCTCGTATCTCTCACAGAGATTCTGGGCTTATTACTCCAGAACTCCCCTCTCTATTAAAGAACTCTATATCAATGTTGATAGAGATTTAGAGAAACAACATTAGAACATTGCTATTAATCCACAAATCAAGCTTGCCACTTTGAGATCTCACTCCTGGAAGCTAAGACAAACAACGATTCACATTCTTCAATGCAGTCTTGAGCATACTGTGACGTTCCTTGCAGGCTGCAAAGGACTCTTGCCACTAAACAGTTTAACTTCTATTGTTTCTCTGTGTCAGCAGTAATCTGTGGTAGGTTACAAGCAAACATTCACTGATAGATCAAAAAAGTTAAATAATTCTAGTTGTGGGAAAAGAAGGGGGTTTTCCTTTCTTTTTTCTCTTTTCTTTTCAAGGTTTCCTACTACAACTACGCACCTATTTTTCTACTTGGTTATTCTAATTCCAGCTGGGAATATATACAAGTGATCTAGATTTGTACTTAGATATTTATTACTCTTAATTCAGACATGATCGAAAAAAGAAGAAAGGCAGTGAGAAAGTCATGTCTACATGCTTTTTTATGATTTATAAAGGCAGCATGAGTAAGTTTTAGTACAGCTTCATTTAAAAAAATGTGCAAGTTCAGGTCTTGTCTCTATGACAACTACAGAACTAGTGGAATGACTCTCTCCCTCTCAAGAGGCTGAAAAACTGAGTAATTCAGAGAGGAAGAGATTTTTAGTCAGACTATTTACAACTGTTTAGTTTTGTTAACACCTATTTAAAGCTAATGCCTACGGAACATTTTTGGAGAAAGGATGTTTTGTTTAAGACAAAACTTCTTTCCTTGTTTAATTAAGAGGCAAGAGAAGTTCCAAAGGGATATCTGAACTTTCACTGAGTCTTCAGCAAATAAGATAAGCAGACCAGACTGATATTTGTAAGATGAAGACAATTTGAAAAGAAAATAAGCTCTTTATTTAAAAGCCATGTAAATCCAGACCCTCTTTTAGACATGCATATTTCCGAAGCAATTGTTTTTCTTGCAAGAAAATAATTCTCTTTCTCCACTCAGAGCAAGATTCTGCCTTTAGAAGCCCTACTTGCAATAAACTACTCTATTTCAAAAAGTTAGCAACAGAGGAAAAGTTACTGCTTTTTTCAATCTAGACATGAAATACAGTATTATTTCACTCTGTTTAGCACGAAAAAAGTTTTACTAGTAATTTAATTGACGTAAATAATCTGTGCAAGCTAGCATGTCTGAGTCTGGCACCATCACATAATTTGGAGCAGGAACAATTGCAAACCTCCATGAAGAAACCAGCAGATTGCAGAAATGTTTGTGAAGTGTAATATACAGCAATGGAGATTTTGATCTGTCTAAACTCACAGGAATAGTAACAATTTCAAGCTTTCAAGCTGTATCTTCAACTACAATTTAAATAGTCTGTGCCAGTCTTAATTTTTGTAACAAGTTTTGCAAGTATTGCATAGGCTCTCCCATTAGAAGATTTATAATACTAATTACTGTGCTTAGTGATTGTATTAGTACAGTTTTAATAAAGTTGAAGGCATTTAGTAACTTGAAATGAGGTTTGTAAATTTCCAACTTCAAAAGTGCAGTTTGTAGAAGGAGGGCTACTTCCAATAACTGACCTAGTAACTTACAAACTCAGCTACAACATACTACAAAGAATATTTGCCTTGTAGAGTTTTGGAAAGCACTGAACCAAATAGGTGATTTTAAATCCCAGAACGTGAAATACAGTTACTGTCCAAGTCTGTACCAGTAAATTTCAGTCTGTGACATAACTGCAATTCTCCCACCCCTTCCCATATACTCACCATATTTGTGCTAAAACCGGTTGAGGTAACCCAGATTGAAAGAAAAAGTTTCTAGCTTGATCACCTATAAAATAAATAGGACATCATTTCAGAAAATGCTAAAAATACCTGTAATAGGAAAGAGAAAATCATGAGTCAAAAAAACCAGAAGCAACAGTAAACCCATAAATATTTGATGCTATGCATACGTAACAGATTATCAGATTTAAACTTACTTTGTCACTTGCAAACCTAACAAGTATTTCCAACAAGCATATAATGTTTAAGTCTGCAACAGTCAGCACCACCTGAAGTCAACTGGGCATATACATTTAGAGCAACAGGAAACTCATGGTTCACAGCCCCTGGTCTGTGTTAATGGCTCTCTTTGCAGGAATCATATGTCTTGTGAGAACAAGAAATTTTTTTTCTTTCAGAGAAAGTATGTATCAATATAAACTACCTTAGATTTTTTTGGAAGTACAATGTCAGTCAGCTAGCACTAACAAAATAAAGTGGTCTTTACCCTGATGTGACCCTGATAAGCCACCATTAAAGAAAGCAGTGGCATATTTCAAAGTCATTTTCCAACTACCAGTTAAAAGTAAGAGTAGCAAAACAATTGCAAAAGGATTAGGCACTTGGAAATGTTGTGGCCTGTAAAGGAAAGTTGTAAACAGACTAGAAATAGCACTAAATATCAAAGGAGGTCAGTGAAAACAGTAGTATTCTGCACTGTATCTATCATGTAACAGGAACAAAACCAATCAAATTGTATACTTGGAGGCATCTATGGCTCCTAAGAATTCAATTCTGATTTCTCACTCTGGAAATCCTCTTGATGGATCTGACAGCAAGAAAGTAAAACATTTCTATACCTTTCATTTCAATTGAGCATCAGAGTTTGGACAGCACTAAAGAAAATTTAATGCAAGAAAACAAACTAACAAAAAGTTAGGCATCCTATTGTCTTTAAAACAAAAGCAAATTAGTGGTGTACAATGAAAATTTAGTAGGATCAGTGCAATTCCTTTGCTTAGAATCATAGAATCACTTTGGTTGAAAAAGACCTTCAAGATCATCAAGTCCAACCATCAACCCAGCACTGCCAAGTCTACCACTAAACCATGTCCCCAAGGGCCACATCCATTTTTTGAACACCTCCAGGGATGATGACTCTACCACTTTCCTGGGCAGCCTGTTCCAATGCCTGACCTGAATTTTTCAGTAAAATTTTTTTTCCTAATATCGAGCTTAAACTTCCCCTGGTACAACTTGAGGTCATTCCCACCACCCCCTCTTGCAGCTTTGCTTCCTACAACCTGAATCAATTTTGTCATTTATATTTTTTAAAGAGGTCACCCATGCTGACTTCACTAGTTTAAACAATCAGTTTCTGAAACAGATTTCAGTTACATTGATACATCCTTATTTAAACAGACGTGTTAATCTATTAGTATGTTAGCATGGTGGGTTGATCCCAGAACCTAAGCACCCAGCCACCCACTCATTTCCTTCCCCCCAGCAGGATGGGAAAGAGAATAGGGAGAGCAAAAGTGAGAAAACTCAGAAAACTCATTGGTTGCAATAAAGACAGTTTAATAAGTAGAAAAAAACCCAAAAAAACCCCAAAACAACAACCAAGTGATGCTCACCACCTCCCTCAAGAATAATCTCTGAGCAATGACTACCTTGGAAGGCAACAGCCCCTCACCCCCAGGTTTTTGTTGAGCACGGTAGTATGGGATAACTCTACAGTCAGTTTGGGTCAGCTGTCCCAGCTGTGTTCCCTTCCCAACTTCTTGCCCATCGTAGTCCTACTCGCTGGGGGGAGTGCAGAGTGAGAAATAGTGAAAGCCTTGAGGCTTTACCAGCACTGTTCAGCCATAGCCAAGACATTGATGTGTTATCAATCAACCTTGCACCAGTACAGGCTGGGGGCTGACCTGGAGAGCAGTGTAGGAGAAAGGGACCTGGGGGTCCTGGTGGACAGGAGGATGACCATGAGCCAGCAATGTGCCCTTGTGGCCAAGAAGGCCAATGGCATCCTGGGGTGCATTAGAAGGGGGGTGGTTAGTAGGTCAAGAGAGGTTCTCCTCCCCCTCTCTTCTGCCTTGGTGAGGCCACATCTGGAGTATTTTGTCCAGTTCTGGGCCCCACAGTTCAGGAAGGACATGGAGCTGCTTGAGAGAGTCCAGCACAGAGCCACAAAGATGATTAAGGGAGTGGAACATCTCCCTTATGAGGAAAGGCTGAGGGAGCTGGGTCTCTTTAGTTTGGAGAAAAGGAGACTGAGGGGTGACCTCATCCATGTTTACAAATATGTAAAGGGTGAAGGTCAGGATGATGGAGCAAAGCTTTTTACAGTAATGACCAATGATAGGACAAGGGGCAATGGTTGCAAACTGGAGCATAGGAGGTTCCATGTGAATATCAGGAGAAACTTTTTCACTGTGAGAGTGACAGAGCACTGGAACAGGCTGCCCAGAGAGGTTGTGGAGTCTCCTTCACTGGAAACATTCAAAACCCACCTGGATGCATTCCTGTGTGATGTACTCTAGGTGACCCTGCTCTGGCAGGGGGGTTGGACTAGATGATCTTTCGAGATCCCTTCCAACCCCTAGGATTCTGTGATTCTGTGATCAACACTGCTTTAGTCACATATGCAAAACACAGCACCATATAGGTTGCTATGAAGAAAGTTAACTCCATCTCAGCCAGACTCAGTACAGTGAGTTAATTCACCGAGCACACTAAAAGCACTATAAATATTACCAAGTACCAGGATGATTCCATGTCCTGAATTCTAACTCTATAATTTGTAAGTATCAGCTGACTCTACACAACAGAGCTTTATAGAGCCACAGTTACAAATAATTTTAATCCTACTTACAGAAAAACGACGTGGCATAAACCAGGTAAATATCAGAAAATATGGGGTTAATATGGCAAGACCATAGTCAAAGGTCATCTAGTCCAACTCGCCTGCTATGGGCAAGGACATCCCCCACTAGACCAGGTTCCTTAGGACCCCATCCAACTTGGCCTTGAACATCTCCAGGGATGGGAAATCCACCACCTCTCTGGGCAGCCTGTTCCTGTGTTTTACCACCCTCATGATGAAAAACTTCTTCCTTATACCTAACCTAAATCTACCCTCCTTCAGTTTAAAACCATTATCCCTCATCCTATCACAACAGGCTCTGCTAAAAAGCCTGTGCCCATCCTTCTTATAGGCCCCCTTTAGGTATTGAAAGGCAGCAATGAGGTCATCTCAGAGCCTCCTCTTCTCCAGGCTGAACAACCCCAACTCTCTCAGCCTTTCCTCATAGGAAAATGAATAACATCTGTTCAATTTTTTTAATTGTTATACCCAAATGTCTCTCAGACAACTCTGTACATATTTAGGCTTGTTAGTTAAGATTTAATTAAATGAAACTAGAAGTGGAAACTATTTCATTACCAGTGATGAATCCAGATGTTGGTTTCAGACTATGGAACTGTTGATCATGTTTAGCTCTCTCCTCCACAGTAATAGCCCAGATATCCAGGTTGCCTAGTTTGAAAGAAATGGAGAAATTAAGAAACGTTATCTAAAAACAACACTATTTTTATTTCTGACTGTAATTATGTCATATCATACTGGACCTCTGAAAACAACATACACACAGAAGCCATTCATCCAAAGTCTATAGCTGAAAGCTCCATGAACCTTTAAATAGCCAGTTAGGACTTACAAACTAAGTGTTACCAACTTAGAATGACTGCTGAGCACTGATTCAATTACCTGGCTCATACAAAAATTTAAGTTACAACCAGGCTACTCAAAGTGTGGTCAAACTTACAAATGGGCTATTAATGACAACATCAGCATACCAGAGGACATAACGCAGAACATTCATAACACTAGATATTTAGGGGGTGGGGAGTCATTTGCCATCGACTGAAAGGTACCTCAAATAACCAGTTGTGCACTATGTGGTTTTGTACTATTATAAGAGAAGAACTTTCCTTTCTTGTCTAGGAAAAGTGTGATTTAATCAGATAGTAAACATCTTTCATAGACAAAATTAGCACAGGAAAGAGTGCTCTTCATTCTTCAGAGAATGGGAAATCTGAGTAAGAATGTTACACAGACCAGATTCTTCTCACCACATTCATGTGAGGTATTTAGTTTATGTTGAGATTTACTACCCTTCTAAAGTGCCATGCTTCCACAATGCTTTCTCCAGTTCTACCCCCATTTTTGCAGCAATTCCTTTCCTCTTGCAGACATTTCACTTTCATCCTTCAGATTATCTGTAGTCAGAGCAAACGTATCTCAACTTCCACTTGAGACCTTCAATGAATTCTCTAATACAGTGTTTCAGGTTTGTCTCAACAACTTCTAACCAGGAAAAACCATTATTTCAACATCTGTAGAAGTACACTATGCTGCTGTACCTTCCTGTAACTCCTACTGTATGGGAATGTACTGATACAAAGGCATCCGAGTTAAATGAAATCATTGCTTCATTGAGGTAGTATTAAAAGATAAAATGTAGACTTGCAAAAAAGTAAAGAGGAGATCAAGTATTCACTCTGTCTCAGCACTAAATTCTCAGAGACTAAATTTCAGGTAATACGGTTCACAAATATTTACAGCAAGTATTTCAAACTGCTTGCAGGTTGAGGAAGAGTCAGACTCAGCAGTTATGAGGAACATGAGAATTTCCTGCCTCCTGAATTTCTTCTATTTAAAATCTACTTTCATGTGGCAAAATGTACTTTGGATAGAAAAGGAAATGGACATGGGGAAGAAAAACATTCCTTTAAATGCTAGATTTCATTAATGAAAGAAAAGCCACATTCTTGGTATAAAATTATCATCTCTGTTTCAGGTAACCTATGTATTTCTAGAAGCAAATAGGCTAATAATATCTAATACAAAGAAAGGACATTTTAAGATTAGTCCAAAAATCCCAGAATTTTTGTGATTAAGTTCACACAGGCACTGTAAACACATTTCATAGCTGTGCTCCCTGTGGGGATGAAACAGGACACTTCTTCAGATATGAACATCCCAAAACACAACAGTTCATATAAGCAATTATCTCCCCCATCTTCTTATTAACTCCTGACAGGAGGAAAGGAATGGTGTTGATTAAGACTTTGTGACCAATACATAGACTAGGCCAACTAGTCTAGGCCAACTAGGAGCAGATGAACATCTCACTGTATTGGAAATATGACTACTCCAGCCTAAGATCCTAAGGCTAGATGTGGTAATTTACACAAAGCAGGTTAATTTCTTTAATATAATGTGGAGAGAAATAAAAACAAAACAACAAACCAACATGAAATTTGCAATGATTCACTGGCTTGCCCTCTCTCAATCTGAGGTAGGCATGACTCCAGTATCAACAACAAAAAATAAAAAAAGAAACGAACACAATAGAAAAATCCAAACACAATAAAAAACTAAACAGTTCTTCCTATCTGAAAAGGAGCCAATAAAACCAAGAACTCTTATGGCATGAGGTAACTAAAAATGTACTATTTTAAAACAAAATTCGTTGATTTTTTTCTCTGCAGTCCCTGTAACTACAACAAATGATTGCCAATATTTATTCTTCCAGATGGGGATTTGGTTGGTATTGAAACAGTAGATCTCTGTTATGGGATATGAACATTAAAAGAGACAATTCTAAACCAAGCAAGTCTAGTAGCCTCTTCAGTCAGAAAAGTATGAATAGCATCTCCGGCATTGCCTTGTTTCCATCTTTTGTTCTTTGAGGACACAAAAAGACCTATGGGAGGGTATGACGCAGGATCTTAGCCAACACCAAGACAACTTTCATGGCTTCAGATCCTGGATGCCAATACAGAGGCTGTGGGGCTTTTCAATATATTTGCATACAAAGGAGGCAGTCACCAAACCAGAAAACTGACTGATAAGCAAGCTATTCTCGAACGCAGTAGCAAGTCCTCTAACCATCTTTTATTTTACATGGCTTAGCAATCAGTTCATCTGCAAAAGTGAAGCAGTGGGTTCTCATATATGAAATGGGCATTTTCTTCTCCTGGACAAATTGACAGAGGTTGAGCACAGCACAGCACATTCTTGGCAACAATTATAAAAATCCCACCATGCCTTTTTAAATTAGTCATCCTTAAAATGAGCAGTGTCTGGAGTATCAGAGAGTCACCCCAACTTACATATCGAGTGCTGTGCTCTTTCCATACCCATTTCCCAGGGTGACTTGAAAGGTTCTTTAAAAAGAAAGGAAGTGAAATAAAAACAAAACCATCATTTATTTGTATTCTCAAGCAGAGGGATACCAAATATTGCACATATGGAGTGAGGGCTCTCCCAAGATGGAGACCGCATAAATCTTTTCCTCTGCATCTTGTTTGGTGACTTCAGGTAGCAGAAAATGTTGCATTCTCAAAAGGATGATATTTTTCCCTATAAATTTTGGAATTTTCTTTACACCATTCGTTTCCTCTTACAACAATCTTAGACTTCTGCTGTCATTCTTATAAGAGGACATATGATTTTACTTGGTAGACTCTGTTCAAGTATGAGTATCATAACAAACTTCCCTCACACCATACTACAAATTAAAGATACTCCAAAAACTACATTAGCCACATGTTTATTTCAACTTTCTCTTTGTAGAGCAGTCAGATAACAAAAGTTGTTTGAGAAGAAACAATTAATTCCTTACTTCCTAAAGCCATGTACAAGAGTTAACAGGATCCTGGATAACAGATGCAAGATCAAATGGTAATATATAAAGTTGAAAAAAGAAAGCTGCTATCCATCTGTAATGCAACGAGAACTCTCTGAAGATGACAGAGGGGAATGCTTTGAAGACAAGATTTCCATTAAGAATGTATGTACATGTTTAAATATGGGTGCATGCAAAGCATAGACCTAACTCTAAACAAGAGGAAATACTTCAGTCTGAACGAGGTTTTATTCACATAATGACTTCTCTAAGAATGAAGAATGAAGCTATTCATAACTTTTTACATGACCCTGAAAGGGTATCCCTACATTAAACTGTCCAGTGAGTTTATTTAATCAAAGCTTTTGGTAGCCAGTTTCACACCCAAAATGAGAAATTCTGATACCAAACAAGATTTAATTCCAGAGGGTTGGACTGAAAGTTAAGTGAGGTAATAAATGGCAGTTTCCAATTATAAGTTTGTTCTAGCCACCACGTGCAAAGAGATGCTTCTTCTGTTGTGTTTCACGGACTTCTTCAGACTGTTTAACAAGAATTGGGTTTCTGTAACAACATACTATGAATAATATGCATATTTACTGAAGTCTCCTACTGAAACACTAACACTTGATACAAATTTAGTTCCTAGCTATATCCTAACCCAAAAAAACCCCCCAACTAGACTTCCATGTATATTTATACACACACACCCCTTTTTTGTGTGCAAATGTGTGTATGCATATTTATGTGTATATGTGTATACACCAACATATAAATATAATTCTTGTTGTGTGTATATGTATCTCCAGAGAAAAGCCCTTAACAGATGAAACATTTAAATGGAACCAAACTAGTTTAGGTCCCAGCACTGAAACTTATCTTTGGAATCTTCCCTCAGATCGATTGCAAAACTGGGCTCAAAAATGTATTTCATGTGAATAGCAAAAAATGATGTCTCTATTGCACTACTAGGGCCCTCCATGGACCTTTCAAAAAGACTGAAGTTCAAGATGCTATACTTTCCCCCGTTATAAACGGAGAGCTAAAAAATACAGCACCTTTGTTCTAATCTAAACATGGGTTATGGAACAATAAGGAAAATAAATTCTAAGTGATAGAATCCAAAGGCATCTGTTGTACTTTTTAAAAATGAAGAAGTCCAGGAATCCTCAAAGAAAAAGCATATGCACTTCTTAGCCACAACTAGTGCAGAATGAGGCTATGCCTTACTGCCAGTGGCTGAGTGGCCTGGATTTGCCCTACAATTACAAATTGTAGGACCGTAATGGATTAACACACAGAAAAGGGATACAGCACAGCTTTTCCATTTGGCTCTGAGATGTCTCTGCAAAATTTCATGTGTGTCTCTAACAGGTCTGTAAAAACATCACAAATGTGATTATCATCTCAGAAAGATACACTATACCGAAACACTTCCATACAGAATATATTCAGAAAGCAACAGATTTATGCAGAGTTTTTGCATATAAGAATAGTTCAGAATACACTATAAACAACTTACCCCCAAAAGGTGTTGGAAACTGAGCCATGGTTCTGTCACTTTTAGCTTGTTAATAGATGCCTGAAAAAGAAGGAAAAAAGATAATCAAACAGTTACAGTATCTTCCATTTGCAATACATTTTTTTGTACCACCACATAATTAATAGTACTGCAAAAATAAAGAAAATTAAGAAGTAGGATCATATAAATACTACCTGCAAGAACTGTTACTTACAAGAGAACCAAATGTCTCATATTTTACACTACCCTAAGCATCCATGAGTGCGCTCTCATACTAGCAAACAGCTACATTTCAGTTATGTTTCAAGAATGTCCTCAAAAACAATCTTCATTTATAAATAATCAGTAATGTGGTAAAGGACAGAATTAAGTCAGCCACAACAGACAAGATCTCAGTGACACTGCTCAAGGCTGCATTACTTTACCAGGTGTTAGAGCTCTGCTCCTACTTAAGAGCAAAATTGTCTCTATTTCCAACTGTTGAAATATACAACACTGTCAGCAATCTGGTTTTTATTCCTGAGAGAAAAATTCATGAAATGCACTGCCTTGTTAAGAGTTCCTTTGTTTTAAACAAAGTACATTTAAAAAATGAAGCTAGATTTCAAGACTGCTTTACCCCCAAACTAGCCCACAAATTTAAGAAACACATCTAATGAACAAAGTGCTGAAGGTGACACTGCAAACAAAAATACGTTAGTTGGTGGGAGATATATTCTTAAGTTCACACTACTGGCTTTTCAAATAAAAGCAAGCTACACAGTTTAGGAATTTAATCTTTAAAGAAAAAAGGAAAAACATTTTTCTTACTCCACACAAAGACTGACATGAACTGCCTGAGCCAAGAGGACAATAGCTAGCAACAGAGCCACGGAACAATGAAAAAGCAGCCTCTTGTCCTACTAGATTCCACTCATGTTTTCCAGGCAACAGGAGAAAAGCAAAAGGAAATGGAGTCAGAAAGAGAATAATTTAGAGTGCTTGAACAGCAGCAGAAATTTATCAATATCACCAAGAAAAGGCATTAACTTGCATCAACAATTTCCTTTTGTCTGAATTTCTTGCTTGCTCCCCCCACCATCCCCCTTTCACACTTCCCACATACTCTTCTGGCTTCCAACTTGGGAATCTACTATATATACATTCCACAGATGTCACTGCAGAAAAACCCACCGCACTTTTGTAAGTCAGTCTCCCCAGTTTAGAGAACTATGAAAAAAATACTGATTTTTTTTTCTCGTAATTCAGCAGAGCAACCAAGCGCGGTACATGACAGAAACCTTCTCCCAAATGCAACATAACACAGCCGATACTAATTTCGTGCACAGCAAGCATTATCTCAAAAGGTTAAAATCACGTGCACACTCATACAGTATTTTCAGGATAAGCTATCTTGGTAGTATGGCTCTTTCAAAAGCATTACGTGCTAGAAGATCACCACTTTAATCTTTGCTTCTGTTTTCTTACTGCACTCTGTTGCAGGCAATACCTCTATTATGCTTCTATTTTTTAGAACTGCAAGCAAACCCTAGGGGAGGGGGAGGAAATAAATAATAGTTCTCTGAACTTCCACACATGTACTATTGAATCTTACAGCACAATCAGCTTTTACACTCAAGTGTTAAAGAGATAACAGGAGAGAGAGCAGAAGAATATAGAGTCTCTTCCTATTTTTCCTACTTCAATTTCTCAGAGTATGCAGAAGGACAGGAAAAGCACTTGAGGCAGCAACAGGAGAACAAGAGACTTGAAAAGGAGAGCTAGAGGTGGGTTGAGGAGGTGTTCTTTTGTTTTCATTTGGGGTTTTTTTGCAAGCTAAGAAAACTTAGGTATTGTAAATACTGGGACAGAAGAGCACATAAAAGAACTGAAAGTGTTTAGTCACTTAAGAGAAGATATTTCTCCACAGCTCACTAGCACTCCAAAGGAATTAGTAGTTTATTCCTCCTTTACCATGAACACATCAGAAAGATGGGAGGGAGTGGGAAGTCTCATGACTAGCCCTGTGCTGGATGCCAAAGAGCATCCTAAAGAGCTTGTGGAGAGAAAAAAAAAAGAGTTAGCAGTAAACAGATTAAATAGTGATGGGTAAAATGGAGAAAAGGAGCAGAAATCTGTGTTTAAACTTGAGAGACTGAAAAACAGAATAAAATAGACTGCAGGCAGACATACAATAGGAAGCAAACAGAGGGAGAGAAAGATCAACATACTCCAATAAGAGAGTAATTTAGGTTTGCTATTTATTGCCAATGTAACACCCAACTTCCACAACCAGAGCTTTCATTTTACATGCCCGAGGTGACATCAGGGGTGCTAACTCTGCAGGCATTAAAGTTTACAACTGTGGACTGCTGATTCCAACTGCTTATGGTTTGTTATATATGAAAATTAAGGTGAAATGAGATCAGGCATTTCACAGCCATTCAATATTGACTCCATAGTTTTTTGTTTAAGTATCAAAGAACTGAGGAATATGTCCTGTGAGGAAAGACTGAAGGAGTTAGGTTTCTTCTCCCTAGAGAAGAGAAGGCTCGGG
>VZRW01010296.1:57724-85910 GCA_013398125.1 Aegotheles bennettii
GGAGATACAGGGTGTCTCATCTAGGCATGTGTGTCTCCCTCTCCCATGAAAGGTTGGACCAGACGATCTTTCGAGGTCCACTCAGATTCAGGCTGTTCTATGACTCTGGTTTTTGGGTTGAAGTACTCTGGGATGGAGACCAGGTATTATTTATCCAAAAAGCATCTGGCATAGTCATTATATTATAAATTTATCCTATATTTGTAAATTATTGTAATGGAAATACAGGCACTGACATTTCCATTTGCAACATCATTTTGAAATAGTAGCAAGTTGTTCTAGATCTGCATTCTTCCTACTCTAATCTCTACCAGTTCCACAACAGCGTTAAATCCCCTGCCTTCCTCACTCCTTCTGACATCCCCAACAAGAAAGAAAGCATAGTGGGACAAAATAAAAATTATGTAGGACCGACTGACCAGAAATCTGACAGAGAAACAGAATGGGTAAACTGAGTTCTGTGCCATTCCCTTCAGGAAAGCAGTAATTTCTGTCTTACAGACTACTGATATTCATGTTTGTATTAACTTAGATATCTCAGCAATTTTTTGAACTCTAACAAATCCAACTGACATTGACCAATGAGTTCAGACATTATTCAAGCAGGGAGAAAGAGAGACAATAAAGGAAACCACAACTGCACTGTCAATCAATCGCATGCACTGTTTCTTTATAAAGCCAGCCCAGAACTCTAATGATAAGCAAAATGCTGCTGGTAACGAACTGTTAAATAGCAGTCCATCAAATAGTTTATTTTCTGCAAGAATCAGAAGATGCAACAGATATCTTACATTGCTTTTAAAAGAATAATAAAGAACATTGGGCTACTCACCCTCACTTGTCCACAAAAAAGCCATCACCACACTGAGACTTGACAAACACACGCAACATTAAACACTTCCTCCTAACATACATCACTTAAACCATAAAGAACAGAGACATACGTCTAACCTACACACAATACAAACTACTGAACACCACAAGAATTCACAAGTTCTGTACTCCCCAACTCTCCAGAAGAGGCATACACACCAGCTTTCAAATCCACAGAATGGTACCCACACCAACTATACTGCACACCTTCTCTTCACAAAGGTCTGCAGAGCCAGAACATGTTTGTGTTCTCAGGTCAGTGAAAGCAGCTAATGAACAAATGATGTTCCATGTAGATCAATAATTTGTAGATGCACACAAGCCCCATTATACATGGCTGCTTTCTCCCCTGCTTAGGGTGTTATACTGTGTTGTTACAAGCAGACAGAAAGGATGCCAATTGTCAGCACCGCTCCACTTTCACTCAGCATCTACTGTATTCAGGGGTTTTACCTCTCTTACTTGGGAGGTAGAAAGCCCCCAGTCTAGGAGTGAACATTTCCAGCAAGGAAAGTGTGGAGAAAGGAGAGTGTTATCTCTCAAAAATAATGGCATCAGTAAGATCAGATAAGCCTGCATTTGTCACTCTGAGGGCCAATGCTATTTCTCAGAGCTAAGGAGATGGACAATACTTGGAAGTAGGTTCTCAGCCCTGATTGTCTTCCACTGTGGCAATTCTACTGGAATAAATGCAATCATCCTATCCACAACCTCCCATGGACTTCAGAGCACAATGAGGCTCAAGCATGGGGGATGATGAAATGCCATACTGGCACACAGACATGAAGTGTGGAGCAAGTATCAGGGCCAAGGCATTCAGATGGGCACAATTTTTGTATCTGTACAATTAGAACTTTCATGATCTACAAAATTATTTTTATATACACAGAGAGTGTTAAAACATACACCTAAACCACACAGGTTTTACGAGAAAATGAAGGGGTTTATGAGAAAAATTTGCTTCCACAAGGCTCTGAACAAGGGAGGCAAGCAAATACCCAGACATCTCAGCTGTTGGTGCTCTCTCTTCCATCTTACACTACTCTAGGTAAGCCCAGAAACATTTTCCCATCCCTCACTCCAGATCATTTACTCTCAGGAACCAATATTCTATACACAAATAGTACTCTCTTTCACACACACATTCACCTTCTCCTTAAACTTTAAAGAGGTCTTTCTAGACTAAAAGTTATTCATATAAAGGTAAAATTTAAACTTATATGGAGACTAACTCCATATGTACATAAGCCCAGATCATATCTAAATTTAAGTAGTGATGTCTTATCTAAGTTTTTACCTTGGAAAAAAATGATCAGGTTGAAAACAACTACATTAACATCACTTATCCATAAAAGTCATAGGCATATGAAAATTCCTTCCGCCGTGTATTATATATGGACTTTAACAACGTGGTTCAAAATCTTATTATAGTTTCTATTTAAAGTTGTCTGTGCTCTTCTAAGGACATGTTCACACAGAAAACTGCAATAAAGCCACAGGAGGTATAAATTAAGAGCAATTAAGCTATTTCAGTGCTGTGTGTCTTTATGTGGACAAGAGTCACACTAAAAAAAAATATTATATTTTTGTTTTCCTTAAAATGCAGCACAGCATTTCTATTCCTACACAATCATTCACAAGATAATCTGGTCAGACAATTCAAGAAGCAATTCCTGAAGCAACTTATCAGTCACCTTCCTCATCCTGCAGGAAAAAAAAAGAAACGAAACCAACCAGATAAAAACCCCACATCCTTCTCAAGCATTCCAAATTAGGACAAAATTCCCCAGAGCAGGACATCATGTGAGAGTATCACAGACTGACAGCAGGTTTTGTTTTCCCATGTCACAAGGCAAAATCTTTATACTAGTATTAATAAAAGGACTCTGATAGTTTCAGCAGAGCTTGGAAAACAAAAACAGTTTGAGACATTAATGCAAGTTTGATTCCTACTCCTTGGAGGTCAGATCATTAATATAGTTACCGGCTTCAGTCAACTTTTCAGAGTTTCTGCTCTTTACAGGAATCACTTCTAACTGCAAAAACCCTCACAAATGTTAACTTCTACTGTTTCTTGGATGTTTTGCCAAGCACCCAAATGACATTAACAAAGTTAGTCACCATTGCAAATGCTTTTCAATTCCTGTGGCAATGATCAAACTGCTGAGAAGGTCGCTTTCATTCCTGGTATCTATCTTCTGCTATGGGGAAAGGATAACCTGACCACAAAGGAAGAAAAGTCACTATAAACCCACCAAGGAGGCAACAGGTGTAGTAGCAAAGCACTCTTTTCTCTGCTCTAAGCCAGAGGACAGCTCAAGAGCCTAACAAATAAAGAACTCCTTACTTTCTAAAACCAGGAAAAATTGAGACATGTATCCACCTAACACTGACATTTCACAACAACTGTGGCAGAAGCCCCAGACTAACAACACAAATGGTATTTCTGTGTACAACAAATCTGAAAGCAGTTAAGGACATTGTTTATTCTCTTGCCATGGCACTGTCACTCTATCTTGTTCAGTCATGTAAGCTTTAAGTGTTTTTGTAGGAAAGCCCTCCACAGCTACTTCCACAGGAACTACAAGGTTTTCATCTGTTCTTGCTGAAGTAATACATAAGGGACACACTGTCCAAAACACATTTTATTACTTGAAGACCTTAAGATCAATGTTCAAGAGGACGGCTATGAAGAACATTTTTGGTCACATAGACCTATACCACTCAAAGTTCTCAGACAAGTTTAAGATTCAGGCAACAGACTTTTCTGTCATCCAGATTAACAGCTGCCTTGCCGTTTTTCACGATTTGTCCTTCATTAAAACCTTACTGAGTTTCCCAGACTATATTAATTCAGGCACTTCTGGGTGAAAATATTTCTCATGTCTTTAACTGACATCTAAATATTAATAATTATTAATTTAACCTGAGCAAGGTGCTGAGAACTTGTCTTTAACAAACATACAAGATTATTTCTTCAGAGAGAGTTCAGAGACCAATTCCTTGAAAATTTAGTCCTTTTTTTCTTCCACTAGATGAGAAGCAATTAGATAACTAGATATGGGCACTAATATCAACCCTTCTGAAGCAAATGAGAATGACAATCCCCATTTCAAAGCCAGGGGAACTATGGCAGAAAAGCATTCTAACTCATGGTAAAACTTAATAGCATGGTATCAGAGAAAGGCCCTGCTTGGAAGAAAAACCTAATTCAGCCTGACCATGAACCATGAGAACACATTTTGCACATGGGTATTACAAGCAGCAGAGAAACTAAATGATAAGGTTGGAAATGAAAAGTTGAAGAGCTGGAGATCTTTCAGTGTCATTACATTCTGCACCTTCATCCACACAAGGAACATTGCTGATGACTATGTATTACCAGCGGCACTCAAACAGCTCCCAAGCACTACAGTTAAAATGTTTCAGGATAGCACAGTCTGTATAAGCAAAGCTAAAGTCTTTCCCTTGAGAGTTCCCAGTTCAATCACATTGAATTAACATTAGGAGGAAAGCAAGCAAGGCTGCAGTGATAAGATCATTTTGCTATATAGTCTAGCTAGCACAATCTGAATGGCTGTTTCTAACCTTGTAGATACACAGGCTGTTTTTAATCTTGACAGCATTTCACCCAGTAATTCCAGTATTGAGTGAACTATGACTGGATTACAGTATCTTTTTAACGAGATGACTGGTTTTCATTTTAAATGATTTAACATGATGGAAAATCCACTGCATCAGTCAACTGTTTCTAAAACCCTTATTAAGAAATAAATATGTTTTATTGTCACTTTAATATTTGTTGAATTCACCCTGAACCACCAGACCTTGTAAAGCATGAATTCTTTTCTTAGTTTTAGAATGAACTTTTAATAGTTTCTGAACACTCACAACTTTCATTTTTTCTTTTTAGTTGTCTTTACTTACAGAGGTGTAGTAATAGGCTGCTTTCTTTTTATGTTTATTTTGGGTTTGTGGGGGGGTTTTTTATTAAAAAGCTTCATTAACACAATTGCACTTGGCAAATTCTGGCTCCTCCCCCTTCAAAACAAGTTCTGTTATACTAAAAATCTGAAACATAAGAATCACAGAGCTAGGAATACATGCTGTACCTAAAAGATAGCCCTAACAGTAGCCTGGCATGAACTCAAAGAATGATTCAATAAGGACGACAAGAAAATGCACGATATCACTCCTAGATATGAAAGAATTGTGTTCTTTCAGACCTTTAAGGTCTATTTTGTTTCGTAGACATGAACTTGAGCAATGAGTTCAACTGCCAGTAAGTAACGGTTTACAGTTATACTGAATGCTAATAGAATCAGATAAAGCAGATTGGTTCTGCTATTTACATTACATAAAATGAAGACAGCCATGCTTTATTTCAGAACTGTTAATCTGGCTGTCTCCATGGCTCGAGGATCACTAAGCAATGGCACTTAGAAGATACACTCAGAACAAAAGAGAAAAGTGGCCAAAGCCTGGAATCCAGCCTTAGCCAAAGGAAAGCAGAGTCTAAGTGCTCTGTAATACCTAAGTGCTAGTTTTATGCTATTTGTATGTTAGTGCATTATTCTAAGGAGAGGCTGATAGTAACGTCACACCTTTAACTTAGCCACTCTTAACTTTTTAACTCCAGCTTTTCAGTTGTTTTTGAACAGTTGTTTTGAAAGCCCCACGTAGCACTTCTATTTCAGTAGGTATTTTTCCCTTACAAGTTTTCTAATCTCTCCAGTCCACATAACAAGTAACCTTGTTTCTTCCTTTACTGCCTCAGCAAGACATAGCCCCACAACAGAATAATATGATTATGGAGGTTTTTTGCAGGTTAATTGTTTCCTTATTGCTACATCAGCTACCAGAGCACAACTGCTTCCACTCCCCCTTGGGACCATCTCCTGTAGTGAGGTGGACACTGCTATATTACTTGCAAGCCAAGAAGGTCATGTAAATATACCAGTAGGTAGCTGATAAAATTCTTCCCCTACTTTCCTACAGATTCCCACTACACAGCTCGACACGAACTCTCCCGTGTTTCACCAGATCAGTCCAGCATTACCCCAGTATTCCTGCTTCCCAACACAGTTTAATCTATCATTGCTACTTACCTTCACTGCAGCTAAAGCCACCCTAACCACAAGGATTCCTTCTTCATACCCCTGCAAGAGCTCAGAAGTGATAGAGGTAGAGATGGTGGACCTGTAAGCTGTTTTCAGTCACAGGACTGAAGAGCAAAGAAATGACGGACACAGTTTAGGTCTGTGCTCCTCCTTTCTGAGTAGGCCAACATAACTGTCTCTAACACTAGACAGATTGAAATCAAAGGACTCATAATCCAGCTTGATGTTCTTAGAGGAATGAGGACGGCCAAAGGAATAGGTCAGAGCCATCAAGTCTTTTTTGGATAGCAGTGGGGGTCTTCTATCCCAAGGTTTCATTACTTGTAGGCCTAACCTAATCCCATGCGGCTATGCTGTGCAAATCCCCATTCTTGCCTGAACTTGACAGCTGATCATTTGAAATGGGGACAATGAAAATGGGAAAAGCAAAAAAATTATCAGATGTTCCGAGTTCTTTCACTTCACATTCTCCACCTCTGCCCCAAAGCAACAGTTATGCTGGGAGAATGGTAAGAAGGAAGAAAAAGCCAGAGTCAGCATAAGCGTGAATTGAGAGAGGTCAGGATCTATGTGTCCATTCCCTTTCCTCTCCTCCTAGGCAAAACCATAAAATAAAAATGTCTAGTCCCTACTAGAGATGGGATAAAGTTGGTGATATAAGAGCAGGCACAGATGACTCTGTTCTTTGAGCTCCTCCAGTGTAGGTCAGTTTGCCCTCCGTAAAAAAATTCAAAAAGAAATCACTTAACAGTGAATTGCCCAGCACCACTGAGCAGCACATTGTGTGAGAGAAGCGTGTTCTTTGGGGCAAGAACAAACAAGGCATTAAAACAAATCCTGAAAATGAGGATGCTTTCCTAACTTTTTGGGAAATTATTTTTTTTCTTCCACAACAGAACTTCCCAGGGAAAGGAGTCACACAAACACTATGCAAGAATTCCAGTTTCGGGGGTTATACTGACTGAGCAAGCACTTAAAATTCTCAAGATTTAATGATAAGAATTCTCATATTCAGCTAAAAACATCTTGCTGACCTATAAAGCTGCTGATGCAGCACACACCAGGAAATTCTCTGCTCTGTGGCACTAACAAACAGGTACAGTCCTGATCTCTGCCCTGTGAGGCAATTGAATATATTTGTGTACAATGCAGTTAGCCAAGTACTGCATTCACCCCAGTTATGTGACCCTTTTGATTTCTTCACAAGCAACACACATAATTTATATGTAATAAAAAGTATATAGCTATAAAAATAATATATATGTAGCACAAGTTTCATATGTGTATCTACATGGAGTGTCATATCACTTGGCATCAAACAGCCAGGTTAAATCCCTTTTGTTACAAGGATGAGTTTAAACAGCTATGCGGAAAGCAGATGCCCAGGTGCCAGCAGCAGGGCACTGCAGGTACGGCCTCTCTGAGCTCCAAAGGACCCACCACAGGGCACAGCTAAGCCCTCAGCCAAGATGGTGGCACCTCAGAGAAAGCGTGTATAAGAAAGGGCAAAGCACTGCCTGGCAGTAGGGGAAAAGTGTGAGAAACAGCCCTGCGAGCACCGAGATGTGAGAGGGAGAAGGTGCCCCAGCAGGGATCTCTTGCAGCCCACGGAGAGACCATGTTGAAGCAGGTACTGCCCTGCCACAATGGAGCAGATAATCACGCTGCAGCCCACAGAGGACCCCCAGGCTAAAGCAGGTTTATCCTGAAGGACTTCAGCCTGTGGAGAGGACCCACACTGGAGCAAGAGAAAAGCGGCAGAGAGGACCTATTATGGACTGATCACAGCACCCATTTCCCACCCCTGCTGTGCTGCTTGGGGTGTGGGGGAGGTAGAGGAGATGGGAACACCGCAGTGAAGTTCAGCCTGGGATAGAGGAAAGGGGAAAATGTATTTTGATTTGTCTTTGTTTCTCACTATCCAAACCTACTTTAACTGGTGATAAATTAAATAATTTTCTGCAAGCCAAGCCTGTTTTGTCCATGATGGTAACTGCTATTAAATCTCCCTGTCTTTATCCCAACCCGTGAGCTTTTTCACCCCATTTCCTCCCTCACCCTGCTGAGAAGGGGAGTGAGAGAGCAGCTGGGTGGGTATCTGGTAGCCAGCCAAGATCAACCCATGACAACACACTAACGTATTTGAAGAAATCAGTATTCCATCTGTAGATGATCCTCACCCTTTAGGAACTATTAAAGTCTACATAGGAAATGACACAGAATTAGAAAAAGCATGGACAGACAAAACTGTTGACTTATGAAATTATTTTTATATAATATAAATATATGTATAAACAATGAAGTATGCATCAACTGACTCATACAAAATTTACCAAATTTTGGCTTCTACTCATTTGGCACCAAAGAGGCTTTAAGAGTACCTGGCCAAAGTTCTCTAAAAACAGCAACACAGTGAATAAGGTACCAATGCTACATTTTAGTCAAGGAAATTGTGACAAATTGTGTTTAAAAAGAGATTAAAGAAGAGGGCACAGTCTCTCTTCTACTTCAAATAAGAAACATATACAATAAGCAGTACCTGCTATACAGGATACAATTCAATAATCCTCCTCAGTCTCTCTGAAACTGAAGATCACCTAAAGGCAGGCACCTTTAGCAGAATATTTAGAGAACTTTAGTAATAAAACAATACAAATAATAGTTCACAGGTAAATATAGAGAACATACTAAAGCAGCTGACATATTGCAAGGAGTTAGTTACTGAAAGTTCCTTTCTTTTAGGAAGCAGACCATTTTGTTTAGTCCAAGCTTTACTTGTGCTAAGATCTCAAACTCTTTTCCATGAGTAGGATCATTGGTTCTCAGCTTTACAGACAAAGAAATCCTTTTTAAACCAACCCAATTAGAGCAATGGTATGTCAAGGAAAAGACACCTTTGGGAAAAGAAGTATTTCAAAGACCTACCTCACCTAAGATAGTAGTATACCATTTAACATAAATACACTTCCAGCAGACAATGAAAAGACAAAACATTTTAAATAGCAAATTTATTGGGAAGAAATGCAAGTGTTGAACAGATACTGAAGCTGTGCTATTTTTTCACACAGTGATAAGGACAGACCCTTGGGCATTTGTAAAATTAAGGTATTTGCTTACACTAGAAAGGTTGCTTATCAGACAACAGCACATATAAAGGATAAAGGACTCTCCTACATTGTCAAGAATGCAAAAGTTACATAAAGCTTAAACAAGGAATTAAATATGTTAAAGCTCAGTTGCTAGAGGTAATGTCTCCTATTTAAAATATGCTTAAGAACACACTGACGAGCTGAAGTAAAGAGGGCTTAACTGCATAAGGCAGGGCATATCCCAAGGTAAGGTTTCTCTGTTTCCTTTTTCCATCCAATTCCCCTCCAAAATGCCTAGAAACAATTTTCACAAATGAGCAAAATCATTTCAGGTATGTCCACAAGGCCAGGCAACCAATACATACAACGGGATAAGGGACAGAAAAATGTTTTGCAAGATGAAATAGGAAATGGTAGATACATTTATAAAATCTTTTAAAAGAGTATTCCAACTTATAAATCCTATTTCTATATTAAACAGAATTATCAATTGACTGCAAGTGCAGCTGAATGGCACCAAAAATTGGTTAAGGGCATGTGACAAGCTTCCTTTCCAGACGAGTATGCTTTCTATCAGTACAACATAAATCAGTCTCCTGCATCTCAGTAACAATTGGAAAGGTTTCAGTCATTCGTTGCGGTAAAAGATTCTTCAAATGCTAATATACAAGGACAGGAACAACCCTGCTGAATTTATTACCAATGGTAATAACAAGTTCATAGTCAGCAAATACATTATAAGAACAGACAAAGAAAAGGAAGGTTTTCCACATACTTCACTAGAGTTGAAGTGCAGGTATTTACGCAACNCAAATGAGCAAAATCATTTCAGGTATGTCCACAAGGCCAGGCAACCAATACATACAACGGGATAAGGGACAGAAAAATGTTTTGCAAGATGAAATAGGAAATGGTAGATACATTTATAAAATCTTTTAAAAGAGTATTCCAACTTATAAATCCTATTTCTATATTAAACAGAATTATCAATTGACTGCAAGTGCAGCTGAATGGCACCAAAAATTGGTTAAGGGCATGTGACAAGCTTCCTTTCTAGACGAGTATGCTTTCTATCAGTACAACATAAATCAGTCTCCTGCATCTCAGTAACAATCGGAAAGGTTTCAGTCATTCGTTGCGGTAAAAGATTCTTCAAATGCTAATATACAAGGACAGGAATAACCCTGCTGAATTTATTACCAATGGTAATAACAAGTTCATAGTCAGCAAATACATTATAAGAACAGACAAAGAAAAGGAAGGTTTTCCACATACTTCACTAGAGTTGAAGTGCAGGTATTTACGCAACACAGACTTTTTCAAAGCACACATATGGTGAGATTAGGATTTTCCCCACTACAAAAAGAGACGGGTAAAAGCAAAAGTTTAATGGAAGAACAGACAGATTTCAGCTTTAGTCATAACAAACTGGATGTTGCAAACACTATTCCACAGCAGCACTTCCTAACTGCTGAGCAGTTGAGGGAGCAATGCGATCACTCAAATACAGTGTCACCAAGTTCCAAACTATAAACACTGCATTTCTGCCAAGGGTTGGGAATGATTTCAAGCCTAAGCAAAAGAACCAGAACACGCACACAAAGTGACTAGATACAGAAGACAAGACATTTCTTAAAAGGATACATACATCAAGCAGTTAGAAAAGAGGTGCTCAACTTCAGTATGTAAATATTTATAGCTGGTAAGAGAGCTTCTCTGATGAACACAGGTTAGAGGTGCAGAGCACCCACCATATGCACAGGCATTTTTCATGATTGATCTGGAAAGCAGGCTACTTTGCTATGCTCCTCCTGTAAATGACCAAAGAAGTCTGTATGGTTAATAATACTGAAGAGAGTAATTTCCCTGTGCTGAAATGCTTTAATACCTCTTTCCAGGATAAAAATTCCTTTCTTTAAAGAAGATAAGAACATTAACATCATTGTTAGTACTAATGGTCTGTTTACTGTAAGTCACAAATCTGCAGCATGGGGAGGTTTCTTTATTGTAGCTTACAAAAGTATCCCCTGTAAGTATTTCAAGTCATCTATTTTTCCATACCAGTAAATTCTTTTTACAAGTCACATTATGGTTGTGGGGCTGTCTTTGACTAGGAAAAAAAAATCAAATTGCAAAATTGTAATACAATGCTCTAATTTCCCAGCATATCTAAAAAACCTTTCAAGTTTGATTCAAGCTAATTATGAAAACAAGCCTACTGAACTTCTTTAAAACCCTCACATTTGCAAGTTTTCAACATGCTAACTATTAATCAGTGCACTACACACAAGCACAGTTCCGCTGGTATGTAAGAACAGGATCCTTATTCACTGAAGTTGTGTGGTGGCAGCAAGTTGATTGCTATGAAAAGACACCCTGAAGTCTGCATCCTCAAGAGACTTGTTCCCTCAGCAAAGGCATGGACAGAAAAAAAGGGGAGAGATGAAACATTTATATGGGGAGTAGAAATATTTACATGGGGAGTAGTAAAGAAAGGTCAGAGAGGAGGGCCAACAAAGAATGAAACAAGACCAGCCTGATAAAAGTACGGGAAGGGTGTGATGCTACAGCAGACTTCACAGATCATCCACCTCATAGTTCACAACTTATCCCATTCCTCCATCAAACTCCCACAGGTCTTACAGCACTCAGGTAAAACCTCACAAAGATTAAGCTTTCCAAGTTTCACACTTACGAGAGGAGATGAAATACACTCAGATCATCATGTTGCACTCATCACCCAGTGATGACACAAAACAACGACCTGAAGGCAGAACTTTGTTTTAGGATCTGACTTGCCTAGAGATCTGTGTATTTCTTTTTAAAAGTAGTCAGTAGGATTCTAAGACCTCTTCTTTTTCATTTTCCCTCACAACACAAGCCCTGAACAAGGTTCTTGCAGGACATGGGTGCTGAAGAAGTAGAAGCATCTTGTTAAATGTGCGTTACTGAAGTTATCAGTGCTACATCTCACCCAGACAGTTTTCTCTTGCTATGTTTGTTGCCATCAGCTGACTTTGGTTCACTGAAAGTTAGTGTCTCTCAAGATAAAGTCATGATTTGCCGGGAATCAAACAGAGATGTCACCTCTAGCATAAACTTAAACGGTTACCAAGTGAAATTGTGTGACCAAGCCAAGAATTTACATCATCTTTACTGAAATGAGATTTCTGTGCCTAAAAAAAAATTAATTCCATAAGAGAAGGAAATAACCACACTATAAATAAGGGATCTATAGTGTTTAAGTTACATCATTACAAATGCTATAAAACTGTCTATTTTCTCTCCATTTTTAATCTTGACATCAGTAACAATGTAAGAGGAATTACAGAATGTTATTTCCCATGCTTTGTTAACAATTACAGCTCAAGCTTCTGAAAAGCTTGTGCATCTTTAGCATATTATTCTGTTTTACAGCTCCAGGATTGATAGGATGAAAGACATACACTGATAGCGACCAATATACTGATATGCCTCCCAAATCAGAGAAAAATATGTCTAGTCCTTAAGCTCAAGATAGTTCCTTCCTTTCTATGCTGATTTCAGGATAAAGCATGGTACCAAAGCTCAGAAAGATTCCGAAATAAACAGCTCACATAAAATATATGTGCATACATACGTAGCAGGATTGAAAAAAACATTTGACTGCATGTAACAGAAGGGATGTTATATGTATCTCACCATAATGGAGATATTTTAGTGAATTTAGTTCTGATGCAAAAGATGTTTCTTACTTGCAGCAGTGTTAACCTTTCTTGGATTTAAAAAGTGAATTTAAGAAATTATTCTGCCTTTTTGTGAGGTAGTCTTTAGCACTCTGGTTGACCAGTTCTGATGTCATCTTAAAACAGGACTTTACATATAGGATTCTCATTTTTTCTAGCTGTTTAGGTGGCTGTAATCTACTAATATAGATCCTCATAAATCACTCCATTTCCAGCCCAGAGAGCACAGTATCCACGGCAGACGTATGTCCTACCTAATTCAGTTATCACTTCTCACAAATTGAAAACAGTACCCTAATAAGGTTTCTTCTAAAAACACACATTAAGTAAGGAACATTAGTTTTTAGAGATCCTCCACTTTTCTGTCATTCAAACAGGCACTTATTAATATATTTTATTAGTATTAATAGAGAAATACGATAATATTGCTAGGCACCAAAAATTGCTTAGAGAAAGGGAAACCTCTTTTTACTGGAAGAACAGGAACCCACCTCACTTTGCTAACAGGATCACATCTGCAGGTCATGAATCAGACTTACATGTATATAAGTATTTATACATGGGAGAAGAAATAGCAGAGATCTGTAATTTAAGATTACAAATGACATTTATTTTCTGGTACAAATACATTAACATATCTTCATGCAAGAATGACAGATATTAAAAGTCTGTACAATTTACAGCACAGGAGAAATACAAGTTTGCACAATTTATAGCTCACGCTTGCAGTAGTGGATTAAAACCTGACAGCTAAAATTACTATAGTCCCCATTCATTCAACCTGCTCCAGAAGCTTTAAGGTGCTTTTACTCTTGAATCAGGATCACTTTATTTCTCAGTCTGGCTTGTTAAAAATAGGGTCAAGTTTGTCTTGAAAATTAAGTCTTGTGACTCCAACAGAAGATAGCTTGAGGGCCATTTTCTGCAGCACAGACATTATTAGAAGAGGCTTGGGGACAGCTGTAAAGGAAGCTTGAAAGAGCAGAGGCTAGCATAATTGGCAGTATATTCAGCAGTAATTCTTCAGATTGTGCTGGCTGGCTTCAGTACAGCACAGCATACTCTAACAGTTGGCAACTGACAAGATTTTAAAAATAAACTTTCAATTCTAAAAATACATTTCTGATTATTTACCTTCCAAGTTAAGACCTAAAAATGAAAACTGACATTATAATGAAGCATCCACTCCTTCACCAACCTTTACAGCTAGTAAGTTACCTTCTAAACTGGCAAGCACAGATCTTGCAGACACCTGTCCACAATAGAACTGTAGGCTACAGATAATTCACATTAAAAAATAAGTTGTCAATATTTCAGCCATTCAAAAACCTCACATACTGAAGCACTTAAAATCAAACCATCATACAAAAAAAAGCCTCTCTCAAAAACCCAACAGTCTAGTTTTCAACTCTCCTGAAAAATACACATGGCTTTTACTGGTGCTTGAAATGAAAGGCGGAAGACAAAATGAACTTATCGGAAGGATGACTTGGATACTTGCAGGGCAAAGAATCTGAACTTCTGCCTTAAAATTAACTTGTCCTCCTTTGGGGAAAGATTTGATATCAGAACACTGAATACATGCCTGATCAAGAACCAATGGAGGCACTAAATATCCCAAGTATGACATTCAGCATTTTCTATTAGATACGTTCGGTTCCAAAGTTGTGAACATTCCTAACAAGTACCATGAAGCAGTATATTATAGTAAGTGTGGGACACAGCAAGAGTAAGTTCTTAAATTAATTTCCTCTGAAAATCTAGTGACAGTGACTAATTTTTCTAAAGCTACAGTACTATTTTCTATCAATTTTAAAGTTTCAAAGAGTAGCACTAGCATAAATCTCATACGTAAGTCAAATCAATTTTACTTTTTCACATAAATGAGCAATAAAGTAACCATAGAGATAGAATTACATGAACATGCCTCAGTTCTCATCTGCTTAAATACAGCTGCTGACAGTTTCAGAACCCAAGTACTCAAAGTACTCCTTGAAATGTACCCCTGTTTTAATGCAATTTTTAAGCAGGAAATCCCGAATTATACAAGAAAAAATTTCCAGTAAAAAAATGCCAGTTCATATGCTTAAAGGAGAAAAAAGGCAGCAGCAAGTAATCCTCAAAGCCTGCCAGCAAGCATTGCCAAGAGATGCACTGACATTCTAGACTGAACAGGCCATTTACTCACATACTTTTTTAATTTTTGCTTTTAATTCTCCAACAATGTCCATAACTGTTTTAAGCTACAGGAGTTCTACTATATGGCAACAGTTCATGTTCTTTAAGACCTGCTGAAAAATCTCAGTAATTATTTTGACTACCAGTTCTTAAATGCTAAATACATGGTGACAATTGAAAGAATAATACCAGTATCTCAGATATACATTTGTTTATGGCTAAGAATTGAAATGCCTGAGGACTGGGGAGAAAATAAAAAACCAGCACCTCCAGTTCCTTCAAGATACTAACTGCTGGTTTTGGCTGGGGTGGAGATCATTTTCTTCACAGTGGCTAGCATGGGGCTAGGTTTTGGATTTGTGCTGGAAACTGTTGATAATACAGAGATGTTTTTGTTACTGCTGAGCAGTGCTTACACAGAGTCAAGGCCTTTTCTGCTTCTCACCCCACCCCATCAGTGAGTAGGCTAGGGGTGCACATGAAGTTTAGAGGGGACATAGCAGGGGCAGCTGACCCCAACTGAGCAAAAGGATGTTCCATACCATATGGTGTCATGCTTAGTAATAAGCCAGGGGGAAGGTTGGCCAGGAGGCCACTGCTTGGGGACTGGCTGGGCATCAGTTGGGTTGGTGGTGAGTAACTGTTTTCATTTACATCACTTGTCTTTCTTGGGTCTTATTTCTCTCTGTTATTTTCCTTTTCATTACAATATTATTAATATTATATTTTGTTTCAATTTAAAACTGTTCTTATCTCAACCCATGAGTTTTCTCACCTTTACCCTTCCAAATCTCTTCTCCCGTCCCACTGAGGGGGGAGCGAGTGAGCGGCTGTGTGGTGCTTAGTTGCTGGCTGGGATTAAATCACAACACTAGCAAAAGAGAAAGAATTTTGAATTAGGCCCAGCTGGAAAAAAAAAAAATAAAAAAAAAAATCAGCATCTTCTGACCCTGCAATCATTACTTTAGCCTTTTGAACAGTTCCTGTTGGTTTAACAGCCCCAAAATGAAGTCTTAACAGAGGCCTTCAAGAAATCTGATTGCCAGCAGCCAGTACACTGTCAAAGTGTTAAAATCCTCAGAGGACTGAAGGTACCAAGTGGAAGAATTGAGTTGAAATAGAGGCAAAGAATATGGGCAACAGTGCAAACATTGAAGACTAACAAGAAAATGTAATACCTCAGGACAATGTGTACTATTTATTTGTAAAGATATAGTAGGAAGAAACCTACTGTCTAATAATAACAATGGAGGAGGGAAACAAAACTTCTCAAAACAGGGATTGAAATGTCAGAGCTAAAGCTAGAAATGACAGCTGGTGACCAACATCAGGCTACACAAGCTTACTAAATTTTCCGTTTTACTCACCTGTTCCCTTGTATTAATCTACTTTGAAATTTGGGTAGTCTTCCATGAGTCTTCCTAGGAAATTAATTTCATTACTGACAATTTAGAAACCTATCAGACTGCTTCTGGACTCCTGAATTAAAACATTTAGAATATTAAGACAGAACTGTCTGAACATGCAAACAATATACAGGCATTAGAACAACACACATAGTTCATGCCAACCCTCGAGAGAAGGACATTCTTTAAAAATTCTGAAGGGATACAAGAAGTGCAAGAAGCATCCCGCCCATAGCCTATGTTTCAGGCTGATTTATTTCTGGATAATAAAAAAAGCTTTGATTACATAAACAAATCCTTAAGATTTGATCTTCTAGACAACTGCATATGTTAACATAACTGAACTCTGGAAAAGATTCTCTCTGTGACAGGAAAACCTGGTTTCAAAAATAGCAATTTCTGAGTATCAAGCCCCAGTGATGTACCTAAATCATTTGTGAATTAAGCACTATGAATAAAAAAAAAATAAAAATAAAAACAACAAAAAAACCCAACCCAAAAAGCCTGAGGCAGGATCACGGTTGTTCCAAGCGAGATCTAACTTTGTTACTGGTTTTAGTGCAAATTGTGGCAGATCTGTACTAGAAACTTGGTTCAACCTCATTTTTTAAAGCGCTTATCTCTAGACTGGCATACTGACTGAACTGATACACAAAGATGCAAGAAAAAAATGAGCCATAGCACTAAAATGCTACAGCCTGGCCAAGAATATGAGTAACCAGATACTCAGTGCCAGAGGTCACAGCATCCACCAACAGTACTGCTCATGCAAGCCATTGAAAAACAGTAATAAAGAAGTCCTACAAAGAGGCACTAAGCCAGCATCACCCCAAGAGAGAAAAGAACACATTTTTTCAGTTACCTTGCCAATAACCTCCCCACTGTATCCAACCCACTAAACATTAAAATCTGGAAGAGATATAATGATTCTATGGCAACCAGCTGCTGAGATATTTTTCAAACAGAATGAACTGAATACAACTGCCAAACACTTTCCCAACAAATTTAGCCTATTCCTAGTGGGAGGAGAAAAATATGTCCACTGCTGTGATTCAAGATACAGTGCAAATCTGAGGTCATTACAAAACTGGGGCAATTTAAAACAAATCAGATAACCAGGAATAGGTAAACAGACATACAAATTGTAGATATGCAAGCTGCAAGGACAGACACATCACTCAAGAAGCCTCTCCTCTGGAGCAGCGCTTCCATGAGGCTTTTTTTCCACCTTGGTTACTCCCATCACCACATAACCAACAGGCCAACTTTACTAATACTTCCATGTGCTCTGTAAGAGCCTGTTAGGGAATTTTCTCAAGATTTAAAACAGCTACGTGAACATGTCAGCTCCACAGTGGTTGCTGCACATGTATGTAATTTGGGTTCTGTAACTCCTCAAAAGACAGCAGCAACTTGTGTTCAGATACAACCACTCTTGCTATGACTTTTCTGATTATTGTATCTGTAAAAAAATTCATCCTCCCTACTATATGCCTCCAAGCACAATAGTTGAAGGATTTTTCTCAGCACAAGAATCAGAGATCATGAGAACTCAAGAGCACAGTTTTTCTTAGCTCATATATGAGACAAAGGAAGGCTCTAGGTAACTTGAAAAAATAACTAAGAAAAATCAAGCCTAATATTAGCTTTATACACCTTGTCCCATGTGTGTATTCTCAGAAAACATATTTTATAAGTCTACAAATCAAAAGAAAGATAGAAGCCATCTATCTAGGTAACCTCATCTATTTCCTTTTATCACAATAAAGCTTTGTTTCTATATAAAATCTTCACAGAATAGAAGTCTTCAATCTTTAATGAGAGACAAAGCCAAGCTAATACAAGATGGAATTATTGGTAGACTACATTAAACCAGTTTCATAATATAGTACAGGGCTAACAACTGAACTCGACAAACAGACATTTAAAATACCTTAGTTGAGACAGGCGCCTATTTTTCCCTTTTGGCTGATGTTGTTAACCTAGTGTTTTTCCATCTCTTTCCCAGCTGTAGAGCATGGCTCATCATAAGTATCTAAACTACTCCAGAAAAATCAGGAGGACTGTCAGAAAATCCAAGGGCTTCCTCTTGTACATAGCCTGGTACAGAACTAGAAACTGCTGCTGATGCCACTTTAAAAACGATAATCAAAGCAAACTAAGTTTGCAAACCTGCATACTCGCATACCCACACTATTCGTAGCCTTCTGCCCTTTTCGTGTCTCTTATATTTACTGTCTATTTAAACCTCTCCAGCTACAAAGTATCTCAGGTGGAGAGAAATTGCATGCATTGTTCTCTCTGGAGGATTCAATTTACCTTTTTTTTTTTAAATTAAATTTACTTATTTTTCCTCTCCTCCCCTTTTTTTCCTTTTTGAAATAGGGAAAGGTTAATAAAGCACAATAAACCTCCACACAGAAGGAAAAGAAATTTCACATGAATTTCAATATGCAGGCTCGCTAGGTTTCATTTCAGTGCACAATGTTTAGCTGAATCAGCATTCTTGATTCATAATGCTTGCAGGTTTTTGAGGGCTTGTTTGTTTAGTTTTAAATAAGAGGACTACGTTTCTGTCACTGTTTTGAACTTCCCAAGCAGAATGACTAATTTTGATTTTGAAGATAACCATTTAAGAGATTCAGCATGATTATATTCCCTATATTCAGAAACAGGAAAACTATTTTAATGTAGTTGTTGCCCTGCCCCAACTAGCCTGCCACCTTGCACTTCCTAACAAACTGCAGGATTCAGGATTGAATCAAGGCAATCCAGAAAAAGCACAAACTTTTTGCCATAATAAATTTCAGAAACTGTAGGAATTAAGCAACTCCAAGAAGGAATTCTGTTTACCTTGGAGCTACAATGTAACATTTTCCTGCTCAAAGAACACAGAGAGGGAAAAAAAATGCAAAATCATTTCTGAAGCTTCATGTGATTTCTGATCACAGAAACTTTATCACCTATCAAAACCATCAAAGGAAGAAGCCTTGCTCTTATACAAAAGTTCTTAAATCTCCATGGAGAAAAAAAACCAAACCACACAATAAGCAGAAGGTTTATTATTCAGCTATCAATGGAGCCTACCAAGTATCCAGAAACAACTACCAGCTGAAAGGACTAGTCTTTCAGTCTGCTGAAATTTCAGCTAACATGTCATCCCTGGAACACATTCAATTCCTCAAGCCAGCAACTAGTAAGAGCCAAAAACACCGAAAGGTCAACGCTCCATTTCTCTTATCCCTGCCTCTGAGCAAATGGCGAGACTAAGAAGGAAAAAAGAAAAACAATTCTACACATTCCTTGTTTTTAGTCCTACAGTTCTCTTCCTTTATCAGTAAGGACTCTGAAGTCTGTATCAAGACATAAGCAGGAGCAGAGTGAAACCAGCCCAGAATGGTGGTGCCGAAATACTCAGAGATACCATATCATGTCAGATTTAGTCTTTGCTCTACAAAGACTGTATTCAAATTAAGAGTTAGACTCTGTAGGATCAGATGATGTTTGCATTGAAAAGGCTTGCCTTCAGTACTTTGGTTTGGTCTCGTTTCTTTCAATGAAAGGTTTTATCAAATATTTTCAAACTTTTCTATTTTTCTCCCACAACAGCAGTAGCTCTGATCTGGGTGCATTAAGATGATCTGATGCTAAAGTGGCTAGTCCCAGACACACACAGAAATACTCTGCTGCTTTTGTTAATCCAATATTTCTTTATTTCTTTCTTATTCATGCAGCATGTCAAACACTACCACTTGGTTCTGGACAATAGGCTTCCAATGCAAATTTAACTTTTAAATTCCATTTAACTGCCCATACAAATGCTATCACTAACTAGTACAGAGTCTTCACTGGAATTGTCCCAATAACTGCACCTGAAAAGTCTTAGGTAACAAAGATATTAAAATAAAACTTTGCCAGATTCCCTAAGACAGAGGAAAAATAATAACAGGCACCAAAGTATCAAAGTCTTGCATAAGTTCATAGAACACATCAGGTAAATTCATGCAGAGTTTGGTGGTTGGGGTTTTTTTATTTATTTAGAAGATGGCTTTGCTTAGGAACGCTTCTGGGTTATTACATAAATACTCATGGTTTTGTTTATAAGTTCTAAAATAAAGCACATTAAACTCCGGGTTAAATTCACTCAAATAGTTAATACAAATTAGCTATTTTTTAAAAAGTCATACAATAGCACTTGTCAGCGGTTCAGAATAACATTGAGTACTTGACTCAAAGGGATGCATCTTTACCCCTCCTACCCCCAAAAAAACCCACAAAGCAAAACTGTTTTGCTTGCATCATCTACAGACTGCACAAGTTTTAAGCAATCCTTTCAGATTTAATGTTGAGTTTAAATAGTAGCACCAAATGTATGTTTGCAACATATTTAAGGAATCAATTCATTGCTGCATTTGACATGCTAAAGTCAGCACTGCATCTTGAGCATTTCATATTTCTGTTTCACAAGACAAGACTCCAGTTATTGTGCAGAGCTATGTGACTTACAGTTCGTCTGTAACTCCTGATTGTGCAAAAAAGGATAACTGATTAACCAAAAAAGCATGAAACAGTGAAAACACTGCACGAGCCTCAACTCCATTCAGACTGTTCTGTTAAAAACTGTGGTAATGAAGCATGCTCTGAGCACGGATAACACCCTTTGCATCTTCCTATCAGGAAGTCTGGTTCAGAAACCATAAAGGCATAAAAGTGGGAAGGGAACTCGCTATTAGAGTGGGAGGATCCAACTGTCTTAGTTTCACATCAACTACAAGATCTCTTCTTCAGAAGTCCAATATCAGCCTCTTTGTAACACTAATGCCTTCTGAAGGGCTCCTGACAAACAGGAATTTTCAACACTAAAGACAGATTTATTGTACTAACTAAGCCACTGACTCCTGACCACAGACAATCAGAGCTTACCAGTGATGCCAGCGTTGCATCTAGTCAAGTGCTACACCACACAAAAAAGGAAATGCCTTTGCATTCTTCCTCTGCCCATGTCACCATAGAGTTTGGCAATATTTCCTTGAAGCAATACCATTTCTCAGCAGCCACTATCTACAAGACAAATTTAATGTGTATCATATTTCTTAAAATTAGCATATTATGTTTGATAGTAGGTTGCTATTCATTCTTTTATGAGCATATTATATTGCTTACTATGGTTTCAAGTAAGTACAGAACAGCACAACATGCAGAAACTTCTAAGGTGGATAATGGATGTTTTCAAACTTTAAACACCTCCAAAATTCCTGATATCCAGACATGAATTTAAGTATAGATGACCTTGCCATGTGAAAACATATTTTAACACTTCTGTGTTTTGAATTTTTCCTCTGAATTTAAGTTTTACAAACTGGAATTAAAAAAGAGACAACTATAAGGAACAGTTGGAAAAGAATGGGAGGAGAGCCTTGCTATGTCTCTAGTTTGTTAATTCAGTACTTGCTCGAGTACCTACAGCAACTTAATTTCACACTGCTTTATTCTAACAACAAATTCTTCCTTCTTCTTGTTCTTTATTATGCTGTTTTGTAAATTGAGCACACACTGCAGAACACGGGTATTAAAATGGAATGCTGCTTTGGGAGAAAATTTTAGAAGTATTTCAGGTAGCTCTACAAACTATTTCCAGTAGTTTACTTGACACAATCTTTCCTTGTTGGGATTGGCTCTTACAAATATCAACAGAACAAAATCGACTAACATCAAAATACAAAGCCTAAGTGGGAAAGAACACCTGCCAGCCTTCAGATAATGCTGAAATCAATAGGATTATTAAAGTGAAGAAACACAGATATAATAGGAAAAACAGAACAGATAAGAAGAATGCTGACTGGTGAAGGCAAAGAGCTGGGAAAACAAATGTTTCAGTAGCGCTGGCAGTAGATGCACTGGAGGACCAGGTCAGAAAACTGCTATCTAAAATA
This sequence comes from Aegotheles bennettii, assembly GCA_013398125.1. Classification (NCBI taxonomy): domain Eukaryota; kingdom Metazoa; phylum Chordata; class Aves; order Caprimulgiformes; family Aegothelidae; genus Aegotheles; species Aegotheles bennettii. The sequence continues at coordinate 80,049 of VZRW01010296.1, forward strand.
ACCAATTATAATGGATGCCCATGCAAAAACAAACAAAACAAAATAATCCATGAATATCACAGAAAAACTAAGAAACAAGTTTATCCAACTCACATGTGATTCAAAGAAAAAATGTCAGTATTTTTGTGCAAGAAATTAAACTATTACACTATCCCCTTTGGTACGTGACCAGATTACTGGCATTTTATTACCAAACAGAACGCTGAAGCTGTCAGCTTTAGTTCACAAATTCTCTGTAAGAAAGAATCTTACTTCCCCAAAACACTCTGAAGGCTTATGGAAGTTATCAGAACCCGATGCTGAGTAATTGAACTTCTGTCTAAACCACCTCAACACCAACATAGGAATCTGTACAGAATCTGCACATGGCTGAAGGCCACATACCTGCGAGGAACTCTTCACAGGTGTATCTATACAATACAACAGATTCTCTTCAACAGCTGGCTTTCTATGGGTACAAGCACATGTTCATACAGAACAGCTTGCAGGATGTGGGATCAACAATGTGAAGCTAGTTTCTGAACATAATGTAATATAACTGGAACCAGGCAATTTATTAGATCTGCTCAGCTTTTATCTTCATTCGTTGCAAGACTGGCAACAAAGATAACACTGAAGTTTTGACCAATCCTGCCATGACCTATTAAAAAACTTACTTTAAATAAATCTTAAATAATGCACCTTACAACTTACAGGGCAGTCCATATTCTTGTGCTTGTTAATCTGAAAGTGTAATATAAAGCTAGAGAACATGAAAAATGTATTTTTACAGTTAATAATAAAAGGCTTTTTTTAATAAAGAGGTAGTGACCTCAAAACACAAAATTTAGCTCAATCATATCTTCACTGTTCAGACTGGTCATATGAACACTTAATATACAAGCACCCAGTTTCCAAAACACAGCTATAGGTATTAAATTGTAACACAATATGAAGATAGCTATCAATGATAAGCATCTGAGTGTCCCTCCACAAACTCACCTTGAACTCTGGAAGTTAGATATGCAGCTGACTTTAGACAGCTTCTTCAGCTAAAAACAGGCACCCCAGCCTGCTCTCTTCTGTATGGACACACAGTTGAATTACTCTCCTAGTAATCAATAGTAATCAATATTGCATTTCTCTTTCACAGTTCAACTGGTAGGGCAACTAACTAAAAGTTAATGTATACTTTGCAGAATAAGCATTATTTGGAAAAAAATAGTTTGTTTTTTTTCCCCTGAGATAAGTGGTTGCTCTTTCTTAAACATACAACTAGACATAATTTTAATATATTTCTTATATACTGTTTCTAGGTACTCACACTGAGAGACTTAAAAGTTCTATCTGAAATGAGTAAGTTCTTGTTTCTCCACTGTATCTCTGACATAGATACTTTTGTATCTTAGAAGGCCTGCAGAATTGCAGAAGGAATGCAACACTGATTTGTGAATCTGTTATATTTCTTGACAAATTACTTTGTAACATGTTGCAATTGATGCTTAAAACAATGACTACCTCATTTAAAAGTCAGCATACAGTCTTTACCTCAAAATATTAATACAGTTCTACAGATGTCTCCGATTACAAAGCCAGGACAAAGCTGAGGAAAGCTGCCTGCTGGTAAGCTGTGGTAGTCTTCAAACCATAATAAAGTCGTCAATACAGGAACTCTGGCTGTCAGATTCGAGAAACCAGAAATCTGTGCTCTGTATTATTTGCCTCTCAGTATCTCCACTAAGCTCTCAAATTAATTTTTTAATTTTAAAGCAGAATTGTTTATTTTAGTCCTTTGAGTCTTAAAAATTCAGTTGACGAAGTGGGCAGTTAAGACAAGGAAGGTGGTTTAGTTATGCCTAACACACTGTTCAGCAAAAATACATACAACTCATAACACCAAACAGTCACAGAAACTGACTGCTTCTGTCTTCGAAAAGTGGGGAACCAGAACAACAAGATACAAACTGCAATTAACTGTCAAGGATGCTGGTAAACCCAGACTACCTGCTCACGGCACATGTGATTCTAGCTGGAAGTTTCTACTATGAAGTATATATTCCATTAAAAACTTCACTTTCCATTGCTTTATTCTCAGTTGTAAAGTCTGGAAACTACTTTTGAAAAACATCTTTAGAAAGAGCTAAATAGAGCAGCCAACTAGTAAACGGCTCCAAAGACACTACTTCAGATTTATGTATTGTAAGATTTATTTAGATTTATTTATATTATGTATGGTTCAAGTCAGAAATTTTCTAAATGCTGTAAATAAGTCCTCATGCATAGCTCATGAGTGATTTCATAAGCATATTTATATTGTTGCAAATATATTTACAAATCTGTATGAAAGTGTAGAAAACAATGTACTACAAAGCGGTTTCATTATGAGTCCTCTAGAGGTGTCCCAACTACTTCAGGTGGCTCTCCATGAACACTTTTTCAGAAGCCACAGACTGAAACCCAGCTGTTACCTTTATTTTGGAAGTATATTAGTAACAGTTACCTACAAATTGTGCATTTATATGGAGCGAGAAAAACTATCTTGAAACAATGCAAAGATGAATCACTGTCCAGTCATTTATAGTAGATTAGTCATCCTCCAGTCTAGATCCTTAAGAAATACTTTGGTAGAGAATCCCCATGGAAATTAGGAGCTACTCGTCAAAATACAAACAAAAACCCAAACTCTTGAGACAACAGGTCTTCAGTGAAATTATTTGAATAGTATTACTAGGGCTTGCTAATCTGTAATACCAGTACTAGTATATCTGGCTACAATATTAGAACATACCACCATGCCCATGATTTTCAAGGACTGTCATCACATAAAAACTTACTCTTATAAATCCATGGTATTTAGACTTCAACTGCCAAAACTGTGGTCACCACAAACATCCTGTGGGCATGCACAACCACAAGAGACAGAGCGGGGACAGGGAGATTGAGAACTATTGTGAAAAAGAAATACACGGCAGAGATTTAAGTTTCAGGCAATTAATACTATTATTATTTTGAAATTCCAGACACACATTTTACATGCACAATGCTTGTGAAAAGTTGATTTCACAGAGAAAAGGAAAGATGGCCACTGAAACTACACTAGCACTAATTAATTCAATTACCTTAGAAACAACACATGAAGAAGGAAAATGCAATATCCAACATATGTAAGCTTAATACATTTCATAAGAGAAAATGAAATCAAGTATGTACTATGTCATTTAATTTTTCTGCTTTTCAACTGATTGCAATGAAGGGAATGTTGTAAAAAATGCACGTTTTGCATGAGAAATAAAGGAAAAAAAACCTTTCTTTCTGGGAAAGACAGAGGATACCTCTCTTCACTCCTCCCCACACAAAACTATTTAATGCCCATTAATTTTCAATTCCAGCCAAGTTAATCCTCTGGCAGTCCAAAGTAGGTAGACAAATTCCAATTCAATTGTAGAAAGCATTTAAGATCAGTAATTAGAAACTAATCCCTCCTATACAAATGGTGCACGGTCTATCAAGGACTTGACCACCTCTACCCCTTCCACACACACAGAGCTATTGAGAGGTTCATTGTCGACAGGTGGATGAACTAGACATCTACACGTACATTCCAAAACTACTACTGTTTTGTTGTACAAAGGATTGACAAATACACTTATGTATACTGGGATCTGCAACTAAAATATCAAGACATACCTACAATAACAATGTCACCAAAAAATAATCAGTGGAATCTGTTATATTCCTTTTCAATTTTGGAAGGCATGCCCTTAAAAAGAGGTTAACTACTTTTGCTACATACTACACAGAAATTTTAGTACTTCTCAGTAACGTTTTATGTGCATAAGTAATTTATCATTAGATCTCAGACTCAACCAAATTTCTAATTGCCTACCACACCACCCAATTTCATGCTATGCAAGTAAAAACAAAAAACCAACTTACTGTGTAGGGGGCATTTCAAGTTCAGCGGTTGTATTAAATACAATAGCAACAAGCATTCAAAGTTTTTAAGCGGACAACAGAAGCAGAAGCAACTTTTGGTTTAATTTTATAGCAAAAAAAATAAAAATAAATCTGATCTCTCTGGTTCTACACAGGTTAACTACTGAGTCACCTCCACCTGAAATGTGTATTACAAACAAATCTTTCCGCTTATGATTTATTCTACTCTATTATTAAAGACAGCATAAACAAGTGTTCATAGTTGATAACTCTCCATAATGATCTTCTACCCATTCCTCAAGCCATTGCTGACATTTTCCTTAACTTTTTAGTTTTCTTTTTATGCTACAAACAGAATTGTTGTATTCCTAATTTCCCTGGTGTTATTCTACTAAAAACTAAAATTACGATCTATGATTACAAAGTGCAAAGACAGACCAGAAAAGGCTATTCAACATCATCATTTAGAAATATTTGACCACGAGATTCACATTCTTTCCTGAATCCAGATCTATCCTAATTGCTCGATTAAAGGTATTAAGGACAGGGCACGCAGACTTTTCCACCAAACAAGTAACAGCAGCAAGACAGAACAGGCACTGCAGGTCACAGGTTTATTTTGAGATACCAATTCTTATTTTACTGTATCTAAGCAGTCATTCCACTGAGCCAAGATATAAAGGAAAATTATCAAGAAAACACAGCTACTCTCAGAAGGATCTTATCTGGAACGAAAGACAGTGGGATATTATAGAGGGAACACTAGAACTGAAAGAATTAAGTGTGGTTTGTGAAGCAGCAAGTGCAAAGAGCAGCCCGCTCAGCTCAAATGAAGTTTGAGCCTAATACAGTGGAGAAACTGTTCAGAAACAGTTCATCTGTATGAAACATGACCCCTGTAAAGCTGCCAAAATCAGTGAGAGCATATAAGTGCTAATCACGCAAGCTAAAATGGCTCAAGCTGCTTTGACTTACATGCACGCTTAACCACAGACGGCTGCGTATTCTAAATTATAAATTACAAAAAGAATGCAGCTGTTTTCTTTACCTGTACTTCTAAACAAAATCAATACAACTCCTCATCATCCACAAGCAAGCACATTCCCCACTCCTGTACTTGGAAATCTGAATACAGCTGACACACAAGACTCCTCCTTCCATACCTCACCCCCTCAAGCAGGGCTTCGGAGATGCAGTGTGAGCATTTTAAAACAGAAAGAAGAATTCAGTAATCAGCTCACTGGTATGTTAAAAAATGTAGTGCATAAAAACATCAGCTGTTTATACTCATCGAGGAAAGTTATTGGTGACTAGAACAAAAAGACAAAAGAAAAAAAGAAAGGTCATGTAACTGTGTGGAATAACACTGCACAGTCCAACACTCTCCAGAGTCATCAGTAATTAAATACACAGTTTGGCTCTTTTTATTTTAAAAAAAATAAATACATGCATTTGGAGGTCGACTTCAAATATTTTGTTAAAATACATAGCTATTACCTTAATTATATATTGCCATACAGCTCTAAACAAAAAGCATACCTCGGAACTGTGGGGTGAGAAGAGGCAGAGGAAAACGCAGCATTTCTTACTTTACTGAGCACCACACCATCACATCTGGAATGCTGGTTATTTTCCTAAAGAGAATTACTCACTAAACAATATTCTCTTACTTTAACGATCTATAGAAGCGTTTTTCCTATCGTGACTTTCATGTTCCACAGAAAGGTAACGTTCATAGAAAATACTGTTTCCTAAAAGCAAAACCCACGTTTCTTTCAAAATAAAGTGCAGCTGAATCAGAACAAAAGATGTCCCCGGGAAATATCACCCACAAAGTTGCCTGCTAATCCGAGGCAAACAGAAACGAAGGGACAAAACCCCGACCGCGTACCAGTTTCCTTCTCCCGACACCATTCCCTCCCTCGATTGGTGGTGTGCCCTTTTCAA
>VZRW01010298.1:6964-25917 GCA_013398125.1 Aegotheles bennettii
TGGGGTTGTTGTGGCCCAAGTGCAGGACCCGGCACTTACCCTTGTTAAACCTCATGCAATTGGCCTCAGCCCATCGCTCCAGCCTGTCCAGATCCCACTGCAGAGCCTCCCTGCCCTCAGACAGATCAACACTCCCACTCAATTTCGTGTCATCTGCAAATTTACTGAGGGTGCATTCGATCCCCTCATCCAGGTCATCGATAAAAACATTAAACAAGACTGGCCCCAAGACCGAGCCCTGAGGGACACCACTTGTGACCGGTCTCCATCTGGATTTAACTCCATTCACCACCACTCTCTGGGCTCGGCCATCCAGCCAGTTGGATCTGAATGATGGTTGGATCTGATGATTCAGATGGCTGAATCTTTACTAAAGGTCAGACTATCTGGGCTGACACTGCTGGTCAGTGGTGTTTAGGGCCAAATTATGGGGCCATGTGAGAAAACATTCAGAGATGAGGAAATTTATCATGCACATGTCTTTATAATATGTACCCACTAAAAAAATATTGTTGTTTTAGAAAGGTCATCTGTGTTCCTCTGAAACATTTGCCTTACATATATAAAAGGTGGTCCAGTATTAGTTTTGCCAAATCTTAATGTTGAGAGTGTAAGTATTAAGTAGTTTAGGTTGTTTAACCTACATAAATGGGTTTTTTTAATTGTCTTTTTTCTTCTAAAGAGTCTCATTTGGATTCTATTTCTGTGTCTCTGTAGTAATTCTACTGTCACATAAATAAAAATAAAGTGTTTGGACTTAGTTATATCTCATACTCACTGCTGAAATTAGCAGGGTGTGTTTTAAATGGAGAGTTTTAAAGAAGAGAATGTCATGTAATTTAATTTACCTTTAAAAACATTATTTATTGTTTCTGGTATAAATCTCAGTTTGCTCTAGGCCAGAATTATGGACTATTCAAAGTGCATCTTGTCTTGGAGAAAAACCTAAATTAACACCAGGAAAAGCAATTCTGTATAAAGATCCTAACAGCAAAATACATTATTAATTATTTTTTTATTCTGACACTTCTCTTCAGGAAAAAAACCCTCATACACCTAGGATTCTGGGAATTCATATATTTTTAATTGTCTCACAGATCAAAAACATGACTAGATTAGCTATTGAAGTCTCATTTATTGCCTGGTGCTTATGCACTGTCACTGTCTAGGCAAAGATCTTGCAGGGAGATGGGAGTCACCTCCCCAGAGAGAACTGCGTGTGGCAATGCTGCTGCCACACAGGAGCCCTGACCTTGCTTCCTTTCTAAATGCTCTGTGGTTTCTCAGCCTAATTACACTTGAAGCAGTGAAACTGATGTGTTCCATGTGACATGTGCAGGGAACTAATTGAATTTTTTAAATGAAATTTCTATAAGTACTGAACATATACGCAGGGATTTATTTTCTTCCTTTCTTTCTTTTTAACATTTAACAGCATGTAATCATTGGTCATTTTTCCTGTCTTTGAGTATCTAATGATCAAATTCCACTGTAGCTATTTGGATAACAGCTAAAAAGGCTAAAATAAATGTGTGACCTTGACATCCAGAGGGCTACCACAAATACAAGTGAAAGATCTTGAAGTATATATCCCCAACCTTTTTTTTAATAATACAGAGAAGATATCTATTGACTGTGAGGCAGAAAGAGATGACATCTCCTTTCCAGGTTTTTACAATAACTTTAAGTATGTAAAGGCAGAAACAGTAACAAGTGCTACAGCATTAAGAGGCCAAAAGACATTCTTTTCCAATATATTTTAGCTAGAAATGTGACGTGGCTTTTGAAATGAGGAAGAAAAGTACGCCAACACATGTTATACATATGACTGAGCAAGACAAAACCTCAAACTTTGAAGGAATACTTTTGTAAGATAAATGGGGAAAATAATCTGTATAAAGCCACTAATATTAATTTAGGGTCTTAAATTAATGACTATTAATACTATCTGGAAACACTAGTATTAGGAATGCCACAATCAATGGAATTAATGGCAGGTACTGACGTTATTGCTCTTATTCCAATGGCACAGCAGTCCCAATATAGAGATAGATAGATAGATAGATAGATAGATAGATAGATAGATAGATAATATTCCTGCAAATGAGTTTTCAGATTCCTCAAACATGTAGTGATTCTGAGCTTGTTCTTTGCCAGCAGCAGAAGCATGTGCTGAGATGCAGTTAGCTGTAAGTATGGTAATTAAGGACATGGTTTAGTACTGGATTTGACAGTGTGCTAGGTTAATGATTGGACTTGATGAACTTAAAGATCTTTTCCAACCAAAATGATTCTATGATTCTATACACCAGATTAAAACACTGATCATTTAAAAACCATCACTTCTTGATGGTGTTAGCTGTGGCCCTACCGGTTTTGAAGACAAGATAGCAGGCACAGATGACACTCCAACCACTCTGTAATTTCAGGTAGCCACAATGATAAAAATACTCGTTTATGTGACTTTTGTAGTGAAAAGTCTAGTGGTGGTCAACAGGCAATCCTAGGACAGTCAAAGCATGGTTTGGTCATAGATTATAAAACAGCTTTCTGAACTTTCTGGTATGAACTCCTATCTCCAGAAGAAAGGAAGAGCATGTCCTCCCCTGGCCCCGTTGAGCAGCACGAAGCCAATCTTTTATCTGCACTGACTGGAACATTCACCCATAAAGCTGTTCCTGAACCAATTGATCAGTCAGCTACCATTGTGGAATTCCTACTAAAAGAAGATAGTCTAAGGACAGTAGTTTAATGAGAACCTAAATAATGAACCCAGTAGCATAAATTCATTGAGTGGCTGGAAAAACATGTGGCTTTCTTGCTTTTGTAACACTTAGGTAGGATTGTAGGCTATGAAGCTGCCACTGACTGAGACTCCACTCAAGTCACATCAATGTGATAAGGGAAGAAATTCTGAGATTATCTTGTTGAAATCAGCTGCCAGTATTGTGATTTTTGGCAAACATCATAACTGTTTACTAACTGTATAAACACAATCAAAAAATACAACTCAAATAGTACTCAAATTATTTTGAAAAATTAAAAAGGAACTAGATGTGGACCTATTTCCTGGGAGAGGGAGGCAGTAGAGGAAGACGGAAAAATAGTCAAAAGTTGAGACAGAAAGGATATTTGGGTAGAGTGACAACTCTAAGCAGAGAGGTTCAGGTAGAGGTTAAAGGGAGGAGACGGGACAAGGGGAGGATGGCATGGAAAAGGGAAAACTGGGGCATACCTTCAAGGCTAAATGCATGCTACGAAAGAAATAGGTTGTGGGGATATCTGTCCTCCCTCAGGAAAACAAGGGCAATAACGGTCCCTGCCTCTCCAACTGTTTCTTGGGCTTTCTGTATACTTCCCCAAGGACACTGGTCCCAGGTCTACTAGAAACAAGATCTGAGGGATCCCTGTGTCTCTGGAAGCACTCAAAGTCCTCTCCCATCTCCCTGTCTGACCACAGAGAGTTCAGTGGCTTTTACCTCTCTCTTCAGGCAGAGGCAGGTGGGGAAGGGGAGGAGGAGAGAAAGAGAGGACTGCACCTTTCCACTGCCCCCTGGGGGGTTCTCTGGGATTGGGAGCTAAGACTGTAGTGACTGAAGTCTCTGCTACACTAAAATTGTCTGAGTCCTTCTCTCTTTTACCAGGGTAATGACATCTGTGCCATAGGTATAAGATGCAAACAACCACCAAGCCTCACTGCGCTAGTTGCTAACTACAGGCCTATAGGGATCACAGACTGTAAACCCCTGGCCCCAGGCAAGGAGGATGAGGACCCACCAAGGTGAATGCAGCCGTTTACACCTCTCAGAGCTGCATTGTTTTCTTCCTGTACTCATCTCCAAGAGGTGTACTTTGGTTATCCTAGAATTAGTATGACTCCTCACAGTGTTGGAGAGAAGAGTGAGTTACTGAATTCTCCTCCCTCTCTTTTTCATGTGTTGGATTCTTGCTTATCTTAACCATCTGGAAAGACTCAAGATCCAACAATGTAAATGAAACCTATGTTAAAAAAAACATTTGCCATCTAGCACTCTAGATAAAGAGACCTCCCTTTACTAATCTTAGGCTTTAGCAATATAGCAGGTAACGAATCCTTCTGATGAGAAATTACATCTTTTTTTGTTGTTGTTGTTAAAGATCAAGCAGTTCTTTTCCACGTGTCTTCACATTTGCACCTGAACAGGAGCTTACTGAATTAATGATATGCTAATGATCCTTATTTCATTTATGTCACAAGGAAAAAAAAATCGAGGTACTTTATCTAATCACCCTGAAACCAGCCTAATCTAGGACAAACTCTCCTCAGTCTCCAAGTCTAGACAGAACTTTAGATAGTGACATTATGTGCTATTAGTGCTTAAAATCTTTGCAGTACTGATCCTTAAACCTGTAATGAAAGGACTTTTCCAGGACATCATCTTTGTGCATTGTCACCCATCAATATTCCTCACCCTGTATTCATTACTTGGTCATCTGTAGCATGAGATCATGTGATTCTCACTCATCTTCAGAGTTTTTCTGTTGTTGATCAGTCCTTTCCTTGGGAGGACAATGGGAGCCAGATACATAACTTTTCTTTCTAAGTGTCACAGGGCAGGAAGATTCAAGTCAGACCTCAGGTCTCTCCCCAGCAGCTCACAAAGTTAACACAGTTAAGGTAGAGCTATATCTTTGCTTTTGTATCTACCTGCTTTGTATTTTTCTAACATTTCATTTCATAGGCTTTTCCAAGTCCTCTGGAGATAGTCCAAGGCAGGTCTGGGAAGAGTTTTGCTCTGATGTGCTCATGCTGTGTACAACAAATTGTCATTCTCACATTCCCTGGACTTAATTGATTCCAGGCTAAAGTGATATAACTGTCTCCAGCTTACTGTTTTTTTCTGAAAGCCAAGTTTGCTTTCAATATATTCAATATATTCAATATATACCCTTGATGACTGCATTAATTTCTAAAGTCAAGATAAGTGAGACTCAAGATGAGATCCTCTCTCTCTCCAGCTTGGCAACTCAATTGCTGGTTAACTGTAGACGTATTGGTAACAGGAACAGCAATGGGTAAGGAGTTGGAGGGGGAACCTGACAAAGTGGTATGGATTGATTTTCTTCTTAAGAAATGTAGATAGAGGGGAAAAGAACACAGAATTCATATACCTGAAAAGTAGTAGTTTTTAGAAGACATTTAGATGAATAATCAACTCTCCTTGTTCCAACAGGAACATGTAGGCACCTATATATGCAGTAGACTAGAGATTTTGCTACATAAGATGCTAATGTAATGAAACTACAAAATTAGGAACATTAAGTTAGGCAGTGAAAGATCTTCTCCAGCAACTCCATTCTGCCAAGGCAGTCCATTATGTAGCTTGAAAAAAAGGCCCACCTTATACACCTACTTTATCACTGTTTTCTATTTCTGTGTGTCTTCTGGTTTAGCAAACCGACTGTGGCTTGTACAGTTTCCTGTGAGAAGTGGTATGGTTGTTCTGATTGGCTTTTTTTTCTTGATGAAGGGGAGATGAGATCAGCTAACAACTATGACTAAGTCTTGTAGCTGTGAAGGGGTAAAAATAAAGCAATGTGTACATGCCTAACGTGTAAAAATAAGGTGCCTGTGTATATGGCAAAGGTGGGCTAGTTCCATTGGCTGCTCTTGTTCAAGGTTATTCTATATTACAAGCTGATATAGACAGTTATTGAACAGATTATGTAGCAACACCAATCCCTCTGTTCATTAGCAATGTCAGAACAAGGGGGCAGTTTCCTCTAAAAGCCACTTACATATTAATCCACTCAACTGTTTTCTGCTTGTACATATGGGGATGAGGCAGGATCAGACACTAGCTATGACCTCACATAATCCTACTTTTATAGTGACACCCTTGCATAATACAGAAGAATATTTGTGGCGTAAGGGTCATATGTCACAGCAGCACAGGGAGTCACAAGTACCATGACTGTGTCAAGGAGTTTTTAAACAAGTGTGTCTGGCTTGAAAACTTATACATCTCTGTCATACAGCCTTGTAAGAGACAGATTAGAGAAGCCCTCGGCAAGGCTGTTCCCAGATGCAAGGTCACCGTCACACAACACTGATGTCCCTGTGAGGTGCTCCAACAGACAATCGTCACATTTGACCATTAGATTATCAGAGTGGATGTTGTAACAACATAGTGTTGAGTTTGAAAGGAAATTATTTTCATATCTGAGCCAAGAAAAATTTTCCAGTAACAGCAGGAAGATTCAACTTGGATGCCTACAAACTATTGCAAGTTAATAATGGCTAGGCAAAGAGCCAGTGGAAATAGATGGTATTTGTTTTAAAAAATATATTCACCCCTTTCCCCTTACACTTTTCCTGCTGTTTGTCTTCTTGGACTGCAAGCGCTGAAGAGCAAAGCTGTGCTTATTTCTTGGGATCAGTCATATTACTTAATTAATGGTTACCAATGATAAATAGTAATAATATAAAACACTAATGTGTTTTTACCCACATCTGCATCTGTCTCTTAGTGAAATACTGCCCTTGTTACTGTTTCATCTGACCACATTTTCATGATGCAATCCCTTTAATGTCATCACAGCAGCAATGTACCTGGGACTTGAGAGGTGTTAGTACATCCCTGGTGTCAGGACTGGAGGCAAGAGACAGAAACCAAGAAAGCCAAGAGATACACCAAACTAAAAGGCATGGTGCAAAAATGGCAAAGAGAGTGGCAGATAGTGAAGAAATCCACGTAGCCAAAGGTTAACCCTTGGCCAAGGAACAGGGAGGAACAGGGCAGCACCTGACAAGCTAAATAACAGAGTGATCCTACAACATCACCAGTTGGTCTAACAAGCCAACTCTTAATCTCAGTTTTGGCAGAACAGCTGGCTGCTGATCAATTGTCTTGATGGATACAGCAGTGTCTGTTACACTACAGCAAGAACTTGGGGCCCATACGACATTCTGCCCAGAAAAAAGTAATGATACACACCTCTTACAGGTTTCTACATAACAATGATACAGCAGGATACTGAAATATGTAAGAAGCTATTGAAAACAGTGTTTTGCAAGTCTTTGCACCTTGCTGTAATAATAAACAGCAATCCATCATTGTAATTTTTCTGTATTTTTCCTTCTGATTCTTTAGAGAAATGTTACACCAGAGCAAACATGTTTCATTAGCTTTGATCTAGCTGCTGTAGTTACTTCCCTAGAAATGGCAAATATACACAAAACCACATTGTTTTAATGAGTATTGTAATAAAGATTCAAGCAGGAATGAATGTACAAAATTCTAGCACCCATATCATTCACAAGACTACCACAATAAATCCCAAAATCTGTGAAGCATTTTTTTTTCTCTCACTGTTCTTCGTTTTCTAGTTTCCGCCCATTCAATTTCATTAGTATTCCTTCACTGTGTTGTCAGTCTGCATTATGGTAGGGTTTTGGAAGGCCTTCAATAAAAGAACACTTGACTGTGCTGCAACCCTCACCCTTTGTACCTCCGTTCAGATCCCAACAGAATGAGTTTCTAAATGCCTGCATGTTGCAGGAAACATGAATTCTTAATGAATCTTAGGATACAAATCTAAACAGATGACAGTACTTTCCAATCTGCCAAGGAAGCAATGTTTTAATTAAGTATAAGGTTTAATAAAATTTTCACTCCTTGTACAAAAATGAATGGTGATTAACAGATGACTGACAAGCCAACTCTAATAATTTCTGATTAAATGCTTTTGTTTAGTGTTTTCAGTCAATCTCTACAGGGAATTAATTATTGAAAATGAAAAAAACGAAAGTTCATGCCAGTTAAAATCTTTGAGAAAATGGAAGGTAATCAACTGTATAAATTACAGTGACATATGTAGGCTAGCTTGTGGTCAAAATTTGTACAACATACCCCAGCCAGTTTTTAAGTTGGTTAGATTAAAAACTGGGGAGAGGAAATCTGTCTCAAGTAGCTACTTCATAGATTTAGATAAACAGTGAGCAACTGTATTCAGAACAAGATGCCATTGTGACTTTTCTTCCCTTTGTGATTTTTTAAATGACATTTACTTATTTACATTGGCCACTACTATTTTAGGTTGAAATCATATGTTTACATGATTTGTTCATGCTTCAAATTGCTCTTTAAATAAGCAAACCAGCTTTTAAGGGCAAATCTACATGGAAATGTGCATGAGGAGAACCATCCACCAGAGATTTAATGTGAGGGATGTGAGCAGAAGGTCAGGGAGTGCTGCCAACCTGCTCCCAGGAGCTGTTTGCTGCAATAGGTACTCACCCAGACCCAGGTTTCGCCTAGCCCTGCTGAGGCCATTCCAGCTAAATTGGTATAAAAGGTACTCCAGTAAATGTCCCCAAAGAGGCTTTGTATAAAACTACTTTGAAAAGGAGAAAATTAACTACTTTTTATGAACTACATTGTCCTCGAAGAGGTGCTAGATTGAAAATTTACCCAGGAAAGTTTACTTGGCAATCACCTGGAGTAGGCAATCTCTTAGCTGAAGTCTGCAGATCTGGACTTTCTGCTCCTCTGATTTGATTGTTAATTAACTTCAGTTAGTTAACAGCTTTGTAAATGTTAATCTAGATATTTCATGACCAATTGAACACAAATATTTGTGTTTTGCTCCAGATTTAACCCAATTGGCAATCAATTAACTCAAATTTTAGCATCCACAAGTGAAGTACTCTAGAACAAACACATGCTCTGGTTGCTGATCTTTCCCTTCAGAAAGCCAGTACCAAGTCATTTGATGTGTTATTGCTATGCTATTTGAAGGGCCTTCCATTCCTGTTTTTCTCCAGTACTACATAATCTTTGTACTGGCCATCTGCAAGAGTTGAGAGAGAACTTCATTCACACCTCTGATAATCCTGTGTTTGTCCAGGGATTCTTTAAGACTTTTTAATATTGCCTTGATAATCACCAGTTATGGTGTTCAGTTGTCAGCGAGCTTCAGCTGAACTAACCTGTTCATTGCAGAAGACTTACAGAAACATTAATAAACTATATAGGCATATGTATGTACTAAGACTTGTGTCATTCAAAATTTCTGTTAAACAAATTCAGTTTTCCAGTGGAATTGAAAAATCAGTCAGAAAAAGCAAATAATTTCTGGTATTTTGGGTTCACTACCTACAGCCGAAGGTAAGAAAGTGTAATTAAGTAATGAATTCATGCATAATGGAGATTCATTGGGATCTAAATTTCTGTTCACTTTTTAAACTCTTCTCCTGTAGACTTTACTGGGAGCTGGCACAGCAGTTGTCTAAGAAAATATGGATTAGAATAAAGTACAAAGACCTATTTCCTAGAGTTCTGATTTTTATTTTGTATTTTATATTACACAATATATATTAATTAATAATTATAATCAATTATATAATAAGATTAAGTGTGATAAACATATTTATTCCTTTGTAGAGTTCTAGAAAATAAAAAGAAGTTTCTTAATAACTTGGCTAAATGTTGAGTGCTGTCAACTATATTACTTTTCTCTGCAATCAAGAATCAAGAAAGCTTTTCTACAAGGTGGAAGTAAGATGCAAGTAAAGAGTTGCTATCATATGTACACTCACAATCAGCCAATGAAGTTTCTAAAGTGCTGTGAAAGCTATGTGGGTGAAAAGGACCATTAGCACCAGAGCAGCTTTTGCTGTTGTGGATGTTAGTTTTTTAAAATAATATTAATTAATAAGAACATAACTTATTAAAGATCATGAAAGCATGTATTATCTGTTCTGCAAGCATTACTCACACATGTTCGCCTCATCACCTATATCAGTAGGAGTTTGTCACAGACCATAAAAGGAGTCGGATCATGCCCTTGGTTTAAGACACAAAAAGTCTGTTCAGCAGAGGAAGAGGAAAAGAGAGGTATCAATCATCAACATTGTTATGAACACTTTCCCATATTAACAAGCAGTTACATGGGAAAAAAGACCTTCTAGTGAGTAACTGCTTTTCGTGGTATTAACAAAAATACCACCCAGGCCTCAGGTTTTGAGACAATTTTAATGTTCTACTTGTCTTTCAAGTCACCTTGCCCTTGCTTTGCAAATAATTCGTTTGTTATCTTGCAAAGAGATGAAGCTCTGACTCTGAATAAGAGAAGGGCTCCCTTTCTCTCCTTTAATGCATTTCAGCATTGCAGGGAAGGGTTTTCTTTACAATTTCATGCTTTGTTATTAATTATCTCTCTAGGACAGCCCATCACTTGTCACAAGCTAGACGATAATCCTGTAGTGATTACACAGGCAACATTCCCCTTTAAATGATTGGAATTTTTGGACAAGAACAGCAGAATTGGGTTCTATACCATCAAGTGCACTTTGGCTAGGAGATATCAGGGAAATGATGATACTCAGCTATTAGTGCTGCTTGAGTGAATCACCACAACAAGCACTAGCCTGAGGAACAGTGTATCTTTAAAACACACTCAAAATTCATCGTTTACATAGGGATTGACCAAGACTTCCAAGATCAGTTGCTGTAGTTTTCCTTTAAGTATATTGAAATACTGTGTATTATGAATATCGGTAGAAACATCCTAGAGATGACAATGGAGCTTATGCATGCTGAAGAGACTCAAACAGGGAAATCACAGATCTTGAGATAAAACCATGAATGCAATTTTGATCTTGCAACTAATTTGCGTTACTTTTTCTCACGGCAACTTTGTTCTTCATACATAGCTGTAAAGTGTCATTATTTATTCGCTATTCACAAGTGGTTCATGTATTTTCTCATTTGCAAATGTACCTGTGAAGCTGGTTAAAAAGCAGGGCATACTGTTGAGATGCGTAAAAATATTCATGAATTAGGTTCTGATCTTTGTAAGATTGGAAGTGATCCAATTTCTTCCACTTCATCGGGAGGTGAGGTACTGCATACCTTTCCAGCAAGTGCTCAGCACCTGATCTGGAAAAAAACCCACACCTAAAATAATTTGCATTCAAGATTAAAAATAGTATGATTTGTCAACATTCCTTGGAAATTCTTTGTTTCAGAAATTATAAAATAGAACCTAGGGAGTCTGTTTGCTGATACGGACTAGAGAAAATTTAGTTTGTTATTACACATATCCTTTCTCCAGAACTAATACCTCTCTCTCCCCACATCCCAGTCCCAAGAGGTTGTGCATATTCCCTCACTTATGCTGGGTCATTATCAGAGAGATCAGTTTATTGATTAGAGTATCAGTGCACCAGCAAACGGAAGGGAAGGTGTGAGGGAGAACCCGTTTTAGCTGATGCTGGTTTTGAGAAAAGGTCAGTAGCTGCATAGCCTCACCATCATGAGAAAGGCTGTCACTGCTTCTATTGATTAGGTCAAATCTGCATTAAAAAGTGTTTTGCCAGTAGCAAAAGGGGCACTGTCAATAAATTTTATATTGGTTCAACAAGCAGAATGAATGTCTTGGACTGAAATCTCTTTTTGTTAACTCATGAGCATTAGGCTGACGAAATCCAAAGTATTTTAAAATCAGCTGTGATTTCTAGATGATTTATGAAAAATGCTTGTTTCTAAAAATGATGGTTTGATGTACTCTACGGTCAGTTTACTCTGATGTTGAGCTATCCTTACAGGTATAAAGCTCCCCCTTAACACAACTTAATTTGTCTTTCTGTGGATTAAATTTGATATCTCTTTATCCTGTTTGGACAACAGACAAGTTATCTCTGGAAAACTGAGATTTGTTACGCTTTTCTATGCTGATGTAAATCTGTATATTGTACGGCTTTTGCTATTACACATTTAAAAAACAGAAAAAACCTTGCATGGAGTCTGAACATGGGAGTATATCCCCCTGATTAATGGACATCTTTCCACAGAACGATCTTGAAAAAGACTGCTCCCTTTCATGACGTTATTAAGTTAGGAAACTTTTGACAAAAATAAAACCATCTGGGGATCCCCCTTCCAAACTTTTATAACATATGCTTGTTAATATATTTATATATTTTAGCTGAAATAGACTGATTTTTAATGCTTATGTTTTCCTGCTCTAAAACAAGGGAAGCAGAAAAGTGGAGACAAACTTCATCCCTGAAACCAGACCATCCATAATTACCAAAATAGGTGTTCCAAGTAAAAATTCTTTATTTCAACAGAACAGCATTTTTTTTTCAGTAAAACATATATACAAAAAAAATAATATTCTCCTAGCTATTACACAGTTCTGTTCTAGATAATGATTCACAAAAGATAAAACATTTTTTCATAATTCTGAACAGAATAGAGCAAAATACCCTTTGGTCTGCAGTATGATTTTCTGTAATCTTTCATTACAATTTTCTGTAATTATTTGTTACTCCTGACTGCCGAGTTAAACTGACTGCTGAGTCATTAATAGAAAACAAAGAAGCATACTGATCCACAAGACACTGTTGCCTATGACTTAATTGTAATTTCAAGGTTTAACACAGATTTACCTGAAAAAGCATGCAAGTTAAAGTACGTATCTCACTAATTCTCTTACTGGACTGGTATAAGCAGCTTTTTACATAATTGTTTGTATAGTCAATTAGCAGAGTATTAGGTATAATATATAACATTCTTACTAAGACCATATTAATTAGAGCTTAAACACAGCTAATCTGAGACCTATATTGAATTTATATTATTATGTAAGCGTAATGCTTCTGTAGGCAACTAATTTCCTTCATGGTGTTTCTAAGGAAAAGGAAATCCTAGCATAAGAGATATAAATATGCAAATTTTAGCAGCTATTTGGAAACCATGTAACATTTCTTAAAACTTGAGTGTGCCAGGCCATATCACAAATAATAGTAAGACTATGAGCCACAAAGGACACAAACAGATGAGTACTTTTAAAATTTTTTTGAACAGAAAGAGTGGAATTGCTAAGTAAGAAAATCTTTTCAATAATTTCATGGATTTATGTTACTGCTTCTCATTTTGCCTCGATTTGGACTCCAGTTCTGGGACTCTCTATTGCAAATTCTCTTCAGCAAAAGTAAAACCTGGTGTGTATGTATGCCCACATTTTTTATTGATCCACACGAATCCATCAGTTTTTAGACAAACATTCTCTGAAAGTAATTAGGAATCTTGTCTAAATACAGATTTAAATTTATTTTTAGTTGCATAGGTTTGTGCCCTTATCACTTCACTTTGGCAGTTTGCAATATAACCAAAGCTTAATATGTCTGGTATATCAGCTACCTGAAGGAACTTCTTGGGCAAAAACATGTTAAATTTTTAAATCACAGATAACCACAAAACTAAGCAATTGCAAATTTACAAGCATAGCAAACTTCAGTACAATATCAGAAAAACTCTGTGTATGACATTAAAATGTCACCATCTTGACTTCTGCCACCAACAGTAGCATCAGCACTGCTAGAAAAAATCCACTAATAATAAGCTGATAGGGTCACAATGTTCTGTTATGTTATCTAGTTACACTGCTGAGAATTATTACCCATCTGCATGCCAGAAGAAAAGTGCTTCTCATTGTGACTGAAATGAAGTGGAAGAATGAGGGCTAATACGCTTGTAAATGCTCATGCCAAGAGCCGTGTGAGTGACTGGGGGCTCACTAGGCAGGTTATCTCTGTGACTTCAGGTGCAGAGTGGACAAACTTTTAAATTACTACTCCCCTCTCCCATCTTTATTGAAAAGCTGTTTTCATATTTGCAGTACCTTGTTTTTTTTCTTTCTTTGTTTTGTTTGTTTTTGGTTTTTTTCTCTTTCTTTTTGTAATCGTAGCCTTTCAGATATTGTGGGATATTTAAGTACTAGCCATACTCTTCTATAGTTAAAAATATCAGTCAGCAGCATTTTAAAATCTCTCTTACCAATTTATATATCATTATTTTTGGAACATATACTTTAATTTCACCAACAGAGGTCAGTAAACCACTGAAAGAGAACCGTAAGTGTTTGGTGAGAACACACCCTCGTCAATCTTTCTAACATCCTTCTGATAGTTTTGTACAAAGGACTCTTGTTCGGTTGCTTCAGTAAATACAAGCTTAGTTAGCTAAAACTAAGCAAGTGTATGCTTATGTACACAAATGAATGAGTTTTATTAAGCAGATGAATTACACAAAATACAGTATCATTAAAGATCTTTCAGCATCAGAATATATTTGAAATACCTGTTATCAAGACAGCAGCATACATACATGCATAAGTATGATCACAGTTAAATTGATTTGTCAGGGTTAAAACCCGTTGCGATTTAAATGGTGGTATTTTGAAAGACCTGCAGAATTCTGCTTAAGCTTTGTGCTATTGAAACCAACCTAGTGTGGAAAGTGTATGAAGAGGAGGATCCCAGAGAAGCAACATTTAATGATATTAAAATAACAGATAGAAGTGCAGGAGAAACCAAGAGCTGTCACCCACTTGCTCATTTTGACAGTTACACTCAGCTAATGGAACTATATTAACACAACATTTTCCAACTTTCAACAGTAATGAAAAGCTATTTTTACAAATCATTACTTTCGGTATATGGTGTTTCAGCCACGTGGCTTCTATTAGTGTACAGGGGAGTTTCACAACTAAAGCTGCCTGTGCAGTACTGAAAGTGTACCTTTTATGTTGAACTAATCCCAGAGGGGAGTCAGCACTCGCACCCGTGTCCTTTTGACCTTTATCCTTTTAATGCATTTTGCCTCAGTAGCAAAAGGTGAAAACCTAGTTTTTATGTTGCAAAACAGACTGCTTCAACAGCATTTCTCTATGAAGCCAAGGAAAGTAACATACGCTCCTGTGGAAATGTTGAAAGTCCCTAGTTCAGCAGTCAACAACAGCTTTACAAATGTATTTTTAGAGTCGCTTTTCTGGTAGGCCTTTGAAGCTCACCCGCACGGCCTTGCTACCACCCCTCTCAACAGCTGTGAGCATGCAAAGCCACTGGAGTGGAAGATGTTAATTATCATCCGCTTCTGGAATTTCTCCAGGGACTACTTGTAGTTAGAAACATGCTTCCCTAAAGAACTGCACTAGGCCTGGGGATCATCTCTCCTGCAGCTTATCGGAGTCTCTCCCCTTCAGCAAAAGAAATTATCAGTTAAAACTCCCAAACTTCACCTTTAAGCATTCTTCTCTTAGGACGTGATTGTGTAAATCTTAACTGTAAAAATCTCCTATTTCTGTGAATAGAGTGCCAACAATAGGCATTTTCATGTTTACCTGAGTTTCCCCACGAGACTAGGTTTAGCATATGTACAGGCTGGAGAAGCAAGTCTAAAATGAAAGAGGAACAAAACCAGAAAACAGGCGAATTGATGGACTTCCTTTTTATGGCCAAGGAAAAGCTATGCGCTTTCCCTCCACATCTCCAGAAAACTGCACACACAAAAACAATCTTTCCCCTTCTGCTTTACCTCCTGCTATTCAGTGGCATTTTGAGTCTAAACTACTTAGCATCAGGAGCTTGATGTCATGTCAGCAAGTAAGATATTCCCCACAGGGAACCAAAATAATAGTATATGAGCTGGCAGAAAGATCCCCAGAAAGGGAAAAAAACACAAAGCCAACAGATATTAAGCATAGCCCTTTACTGTGACTACTACAAAGTACCTTTAACGACTGAACACATCCATAAATGTACCACGCAGATCACTCTGTGGTAGTTAAACCTAGGAATTGCTACCACCCCTGCAAAAAAGATCAAGTCAGGTCAGTCTCTAACTGCAGAGGAACTAGGATGAACTCAGGAACGTGCAGGACTTGACTCCCAACACACCAAGACAAATGCTGAGGACGTTTCTCTTGCCCTTTGCTGTGGGTCATGCTCCCCAGTCCTTTAGAAAGTGACACATCAGTCTTTTTTGATAACTTAAGGGAGCTGATGGAAAACGGGCACCCCACTCTCTAAGAATGCAGTTCCTTTCCTGTAAGGGCACAGGAAATCCCCATCCACCCCTGGGGAGGAAGGGGTAAGCAGGAGGAAGGAAGCTGAATGTAATGGAAAGTAAACGTGTCAACTGTGAAAGCCAGTGATAAAAATCCTTGTTACACTTAAGGACCATGTGAACAGTGGTGTTCCACTGTTTACAGAGTTAAAACCCCCACAATTCCTAGTCGATTCCACTCTCTCTAGGCCTTCAGTGCTTGTTGTAGAGTACACCTTCTCCAGTTCAACATCCAATACAGTGATGGAGAAGTAGTTACAGCCAAGATGAGGAATTGCTTAATTCTTCCAAAATGCTCATAGCTTAATGGTAGACCTGTAAACTCCACGGCAGCTGCTGTAGGCCTTCACAAGCTGGAGAAGGTAACAGAACGTGTGTTCCCCAGCTGGCATCAAGAGTAATGGTGAAGATAAAAGTGAGCACACAAACACAAAACTGTTATATACAAAAAAAGTTTAATTGAAATACCTGTATAAAAAATATGATCTCCATACATTTCACACTGTTAAACAGAAGAAAAAAATCCAAATCCAAGCTGCATAAATGCAACCAGATCACAGAAACACAGCTATTAAAATAAATTAAGGTTTATGACTCTGCCACTCTACCTTCCAGAGCCAATGCACGGAGACTGTACAATGTCAATAATTTAAAACCCTTCCAAACAGCATTACTTTACATTTCTGGTACAGTAATACCAGACAAAAGGCATACTGACTAACTTCAAAAAGTCATTCTATTTCCCTTAAATTAGACTTTGTACAACAATTTTCCATCTTCCAACAAAAACTGATAAGGTCAGAAAATTCATTTTTTTTTTCTTTTCTTTTTTTTAAACAAAAAGTTGACAGGAATGCAGAAAAAAAAGTGCCATGGGCAAACCACTAGAATTCCCATGGGGAGAAGGAGGGAAAAGCACAGTGTTGAATAACTCTAACCAAATAAATTAACCAAATAAATAGCCACAGCTGAAACCTGTGGGAGGTTTTCTAAACTCCAAACAATAAATAACTGTATAGTACATGGGAAAAAACAAGTTTACATAAACACATTATACAGGTATGGAAAAAAAACTAAGTCCTTGAATATTGCATTGATTGTGCATTCAACATGCCCATACATACTTTAAGACTCGCAGGGTGACAAAAGGCCGGGGAGAGTTGAGAAAGGGGCTTCTCATGCCCAGTGGTAGAGATGATAAAAGGAAACATGAATAAATGTTTCTGATAAAAAAGCTGATACACCTGTTCATATTTCTGTGCAGGCTATAGGAAATATTTTGAGCAGCAGAGGTGGGTTGGATTTGGAAAGGGCTTGGGGGGGGGGGCAGGAGTGAAATGTCTGTGTTCAAGTATTCCATCACCAGTGGATGGGACTACTTCATTCAATCACCGAACATGTTCTCCAATGCATCATAGGAGCTGCTTCCTCCAGCACCAAGTCTAAAGGGAGCAAATTCCTATAATGAACTGGATCTTCTTTGGACATACACAGCTCAAAAAAGAAAGTCCCACTGAAGCAGCTTTCAAAAAGGCACTCAAAAGCAAATAAAATCTAGTCCAGGCTCTATGAGAGCAAAAAAGTTTACCATGTATTCAAGAGGTCACTGCTTTCTTAATAAGGTCAGTCTTTGACTAAGTACTGGCCTGCAACTCCCAAACATCAGCGTTTCCAAAGGAAATCTCTCATTCCAAAGCAGAAACCAGCAAAGGGGGAAAATAAAATCAATTCCCTCTGACAAAGATTCAACTACAGAATAATGAATGCATTTTTCTAGCCCCTCCTACGTATTGGCAGCAGCACTGTGGTCTTTCTGCTTGTAGCTCCCCTCCCAGTGCGAGGTCCTTAGTAATTCACAGACTCTCATTACTTGAACTTGTGCTAGATACATCAGTATCAAGGGTCCGTAGCCTTATGTCACAGTCCTCAGACTTCACTACTTCAGATTTGTGCATCCATTGATGGTCAAAAATTTGCTCAAGTGTTGGTCTGTCTGAAGGCCTCAGTGAAAGGCACCATTTGATCAGTTGTTGACATTCTGTAACAAACAAACAAAAAGTAATTTTAGACTAGGAAAGTAGAAAGAGAACCTTGAATAGAAACCCCCTACTTGGATGAACTGAAATGTACAGGACTATTAAAGAAAAAAGCCCCCTAATACAACTCACCAGGCGTAATTCTTCTCCTGAAGTATAATCGCCCCCTCAAGATTTCTTCATCTTGCTCAAAAGGGATGTCTCCACAAACCATATCGTACAGCAGAACTCCGAGAGACCATACAGTCGCTGACCTCCCGTGGTATCTGTGGTATCTGATCCACTCTGGAGGACTGTACACTCTTGTTCCTAAAATCAGGGGAAAAAAAAAGAAAATAATTAAAAAATTAGAGTGTTTCCCTATTGTTCAGCTCCTTCTAGTAGAGGTAAATCAAAATCATAAACTTGTCATTTGGGATTAAAAAGAAAAAAAAAAGCAAAAGAGAAACCCCTTTAAATTTCTTACAGGCCAAAGCCATTAGTGGTGTAATTTCAGGTCATCCGCGGGGTTACACCATCAACCGATTTGGCCCACCCGGCGGTGCTGTTCTGTTCCAAGGCTTAGCAGAGCCCCATCAGCTGACTGTTTACTGAGGCGGGCTCCCTTTCACTGACCACGTGGCGTCTGCAGCATCGCACCAAAAATAGACACAAAAGGACAAAGGGGGCTGGCGGGGAGGGGACGCGAGGGCGGCGAGAAGGTGAAACTCAGGTCTGCCCGCATTACGCGGGGCTAATCTGCTTTATCCAATTCCACACGGCAGTAAACAAAACACAGCCGCTTGCGATTTTAACGTTTTTAAGGCGCCCCTCCGTGTGTGTCTGTTCGCGCCCCCCCCCGGGGCTCTCCTCTGCGGCAGCTTTTCCCGCCCCGCCCCCGGTGCCCGCGGGCTCCTTGGATACCAAACAAAACCGGGAATGTCTGATGCTGCGGTCACGTGCGGCCGCGCTTCGGGTTTCACAACAAACAGATGTGAGCCGGCAGCTGGGGCGGGGGGGGGGGGGGGCGCCCCCCGCCCGC
>VZRW01010299.1:0-20881 GCA_013398125.1 Aegotheles bennettii
CAGGGACCCCCTTTGTGCACTTCCTATGGGGCAGGGACCCTGCTCTGCCACCCCTATGAGTCAAGGACCCTCCTCTGCCACCCCTTTGGGGCAGGGACCCCCTTTGTGCACTGCCCTATGGGGCAGGGACCCCCCTCTGCCACCCCTGTGGGGCAGGGACCCCCTTTGTGCACTGCCCTATGGGGCAGGGACCCCCCTCTGCCACCCCTATGAGTCAAGGACCCCCCTCTGCCACCCCTTCGGGGCAGGGACCCCTTTGTGCACTGCCCTATAGGGCAGGGACCCTGCTCTGCCACCCCGGTGG
The DNA here is from genome assembly GCA_013398125.1 of Aegotheles bennettii. Classification (NCBI taxonomy): domain Eukaryota; kingdom Metazoa; phylum Chordata; class Aves; order Caprimulgiformes; family Aegothelidae; genus Aegotheles; species Aegotheles bennettii. The sequence goes on from VZRW01010299.1 coordinate 305, forward strand.
GGCAGGGCCATGGGGCTGCCCTGACTGTGCCCACAGCCCCTCTCAGGGTGCCCGGGATGTGCTGTGGGGTGCCCAGCAGCCCCCTGGGCACCCACAGGACCCCATAGGACCCATAAGGTGCCCCCAGACGCCCTTGATGAGAGGTTGCTCGCGGGGGTGCCCTGTGTGACCCCAGGTGCTGGTGTGGATGCAGACACGTCCCCTGGTGTCCCTGAGCCCGCGACAGGATGCTGTGGCTTTCTTGGCCAACAGAAACCAAACCATAAACTCCCAGAAATGGGGAAGAGCTGCTTTTGGGGAGTTGAACGGAGCCGTGTGGGCACGCAGAGCCCTCCCAGCACCCTCTGCTCTTGGCGTGCAGGTCCCACCGGGTTGGGTACAAAGGCACCTCCTGATTTGGGGGGGGTTTGGTTCCTCTCATGGGTCTTTGTTCCAGCCTGGGTGCATCTCCATGGATCTCACTGGCGGATCCCTCGGGATGTGCCAGCCTGTGTGTCTGGGGGTGTCTGCCCCCCTCACCCGCGCACCTTTGGCAGGAGGTGGGGATGACATCTTGCTCTGGCACGCTCCTCTCCTTTGATCTCCACTTCCCTGCCGTGCACAACGTGTTCGGCAACACGCGAACCCGGCCCGGGGCTGCCGGCCAGGGCCATGCAGGTGCCTCCTCATCCCGGTTTTCCCCGGCCGGCTCCTGCTGACAGCTTGAGCTTTTCCTTTGTCTCGCCCGCCGCCGGGATGCTCTCGATGGAGCAAAGATGAGCACAAAAAAACCCCCTCGTCCCTTTGTTTTCAGCCATCCGTGGGCTCAGCTGATTTTCAATCCCAGAACTCCCGACTGGTTTGGGTTGGAAGGGACCTTAAAGATCATCTTGCTCCAACCCCCTGCCATGGGCAGGGACACTCCCACCACACCAGGGTGCTCCAAGCCCCAGCCAACCTGGCCTTCAACACTGCCAGGCAGGGGCAGCCACAGCTTCTCTGGGCACCCTGGGCCAGGCTCTCACCACCCTCACACCAAACAATTTCTCCCTCCCATCCCATCTCCATCTCCCCTCTGGCACCTTGAACCCTTTCCCCCTCATCCCATCCCATTTTATGAGTCCCATCCCATTTTATGAGTCCCACCCCATTTTATGCGGCGTTTTGTGTGCCCGGGCAGACAAACCAAACTCCTTGCATCTTCTTTTTTTTTCACTTTTCTGGGTTATTTTGGGTCATTTGGTTTGCAGGGAACACATCCCAGCTGCGGGCTGTGCCAGAGGGATGCAGCAGCTCCTTAGGAGCAGGATGGATCAGCCAGCAGCGTGACCAGAGCATCCTTTAGTTGTCCTCTCGCGTCTCCTCGGGCGAGCAAAGCTCTTGGCACCATGCACTAAAATCCAGGTTCACTGCCCCTTCTCCTTGCTCGTAGGAGAAGTTCAAGCCCTGTTTTCATGACCTGCTGCCCACAGGGGATGAAACCCAGGTCCAGGCTCAGACCTGATGGCCTTGACAGCTGAAATAAGCCTTTTATTTACGCTTGACTCCTGAGAAAGCACAATACAAGTATTATTATTATTATTATTATTATTATTGTTGCTATTTTAGGTTCCTGTTGTTGTTTCAGTTCCCGTGGCCATTTGGTTTGGTAGCAAGGTCGTAGCTTGGGTTTGTATTAACTCTTCTTTTCTATGATGGGTGTAAACACCACTGCCTTGAGCGTGTCCAACACCCCCTGAGTAAATCAGGTTGTTTGCTCTATCACTTAATTCACACAGGTCGGGTGCTCCAGCTGATGTGTGTAGAGTGCTGTTGCCATCTGGAGCAAAAATGAAATACAAATTTGGCCCCCAGCCCGGAAAAAAGAACAAGCTTTTGCCTCATGTAACTGGTGGTGGAAGTCTGTAGGCCCTGGCAGAAGAGGCGCTTGGGGGCAACGTGGAAGGAACCCAAAATGCACTGGTTGAGGGATTTAAAATAGAAAAAATTAAGGAGAAGGAATTGTTCCAGCCCTGCATGCTGAAAGCAGTCAGGATGGATGGTGAGATCTAGTTACCTAGTCATGGGGCTGATGCCCACGGGTGAAGGTCCTGGTCCTGAATGGGTGCTGGAGCTGCTGCAGGTGAGGATGGTGATGACCCCCTGGGTCTCCTGGTCTTGCTGTTGAAGGAAATCCTCTCTGCAACCTCCCCAAGCTCCACCTGACCTCCCGCTCAGCTCAGGTTTTCTTATTTTGTCCCTGCTCAGCCTGGTAGAAGTTGATGCCAAGGCTGGCCCACTGGCTAGGACCTTCCTTCTCATCTCCAGCTGGGTTTGGACACTCAAGGTCCTTGTTGGGTCATTGGTCGTGGTGTTTAGTCTGAGGCTGTCTCAGATCTGGGGACACAAGCCATGGAGGTGAGTAAACCCTAGTGACACCTCTTACTTGTATCGCCTGGGCTCTGGTCCACTTGCTTCCAAGCTCAACTGGAGATACCTGGTGTGTTGTGAGCTGTGAAGGACACCTTGGTCAATGTGCTCTGGGTGTTGTGGGAACTATTTGACCTTCAAATAAGCAAGAGAGTGCCTGTGCAAATGGGAAATGAGATGATGACCACTGCTTGCTACTGCTGTTCTTGGCCAGAGGGTGGTCCTGGCTGTGCCCTGGGGGAGAGGTCAGTGATGGGAAGGAGAATGTTGAGGGTTACACAGTAAGGAACCAGCAGAGCTGCTTATGGGATGTCTTCAGACTGTGACACTGAACTGAGCCTGGAGGATTTACCCAAGAAGGACCTGACGTTTCCAGCTGATGTCGTGGACTAAATGATGTGTGGGATGATACAAGGACACTTGGTGCTTATGGACCATTGCTCCACATGTTCCCTCTTGGGTCATCCCTCCCAACGATCCTGCAGTGCCCTCTCCACGTTGGCCATATGGCAGAAGACATGTTTGGAGTGATCAGCTCATGGCCATAAAACACCACCTGGGTGTTGTAAAGGTGGAGGAAGGCACAGCCAGGTGTGCTCATCTCCTCCTGCTCCCACCACCTGACCTGAAACACATCTGCTGTGGGGTGGCACAGCTTGGCACGACTGTGCCAAGGTCCTCTCCCACTGGGTCAAACTCCTGCTGTCTCACCTGGCTCCACAGCAAACCCAGGCAACCCCATCCCTCGGGCAGAGATAGGAGGTGCAGGTGCTTTTTGTGGTCTTCAACCACCTTGGAACCATCGGTGTCAAAGCCTGGAGGGTGGTTTTTTGGGTTTGAAGCTTCCCTTGGTCTTCAGGTGTCTCGGTCTTGGCTGTGGTTGGTGTTGCTGAGCTGGATTTCTGTTTATTTTGGTTTCCTGTGATTGTTCATCATAAAGCTGAGTGTTGTTGACATAAGATAACGTCCACTTGGTGCAGACTTCCCTGTCCCTTCGTAGCGACGTTGCCCTGAAACCGCTCAGACTCGGTGTTGGGAGCAGCCACCCTGCCCGCGTCCCCGCCCTCACTCACTGCCACTGCTTTAAAATGACATCAGCGATGATGCCATCTGGGGCTTATCTGCACGAGAGCATCACCTGACTCCAGGGGTGCCTCTTGGTTGAGAAACATGGGTGGTGCCATCAAGAACAATGCAGAACCCCCATGTTCCTCCGTAGCGGTGGGCAGAGGTTGAGCTGCATCCTTTTGGGATGCTTTTCCCTCCCCGGAGCGATGACACAGGCCATCCAACGTGTCACTTTTCTACCAGTCTGACTCATTTCATGTCCATCAAAGAAGAAAAATGAAACCTAAACAGTTCCAACCACGTGTGAAGAGCTCCTGCGTCCTGTTAAGGAGCTGATTACGGTGCCAGGGGGATGTCCACGGGAGGAAAGAGCAGCTATCCAAAGCACCTGGAAAGGATGTCAGTGAAGCATTGGTGGTGAGGACGGGGCAGCCGTGGAGCCTCCAAGGTGAGGGGTGGCAGGAGAGCAGAAGACACGCTGAGGGAGGACGGACAACTGAGAGGAGGAAAAATGCTCCACGCCAGAGCCCACTGACCGAATTAGCTGCAAGCAGCTGCCTCGGCACAGCCGAAGGCTGTGAGGTCTCGGGTTGCTCCAGTGCTGGAGCTAAAACTGGATCAGCCTTCGGAAAAAGCAGGCGAGATGCCAAGGAGCAGGAGGAGGAGGAGCGAGGGCCGGGCTCTGGGAAGCCCGGGCAGGGAAGTCCTTTGGCTGGTTGCTTTTTCTGCTCCAGCTCCAGGGCTGTGAACATGAGCAGCGAGCAGGAATAACTTCTCCTCGCTGATTTTTTGATCCGCGTGGAGGACTGAGCTCACTGCTAATCCAGCTTTTAACTCGCAAAGCACCTTGGAGGAGACCACGCCAGGAGTGAAGGTGGCAAGAGAGAAACTGAAAGTGCAGAGCGGGGAGAGCAGCCGCCCTCCTCCCTCCCTGCAGATAGCAGAGGCTTTCCTGACTTCTTGCCTCGGAGGAGGATTTAGGGGAAAACACAGGAGCTCCGTGCAGATTCCTGTCCTGGGAACCCACGAACGTGGAGTTTTGGGCTCTTTGGTTGGTCTGTTTGAAGCCGAGAGGAGCAGCCCGGCAGGTAAGAAGATGGGTGAAGCCAAATCACCCATCAGAACTGGGTGGGGGGGAGCGCAATCTCCCCTCTGACAGCTTCCAGCTAAAATAAATCCACCCGGATGTCGTGCTCCCCCCCGGGTGGGCTCTTCGTGCTCGCAGCCTGCACACAGTTAAAATTACCAGCGTGCCGTAAGGATCCAATTAAACTTCTCTCCACGCAGAGCTTGCTCCAAGCAGCCAAATATTTCCGCGGTGCTTTAAAGACTCTCATTTTTCCATTGTTCTCTCTAAAAACCCGTGGCCAGGCCAGGCTTCCCCCGGGGCATTTCCCTGGCTCCTTGGTTATGAACGCAGCTGCGGGGTTGGGTTTTGGTTCTGATTTTTGGCCAAGAGGTGCTGGGTTGTGCCCCACCACCTCGGTCCCTTGGTGTCTGCAGTGAGAGATGAGGCTTTGGGAGCCCCCGTGGTCATGGCTGGCCAAAGCAGGACTGGATTGCGCCGTGTCGGGTGGTTTTGTGGCTGAATAAATAGTGACAATCTCGCCCGCTGGCACTCGGTGTAGGTTGGCTGAGCCCTCCACCCCGGCCTGGCCTGGCGTTCGCACCCAAAAAAAGCCCCAGCATCGTCTGAGGGCGGTGCTTTGGGATTAAAAGCAGGAAAAATGGGTGATTTCCTTGGCTGTGGCTTTGCGTGGGGGATGCTGAGTTGTGGTGTGCTCCTGACTGCCCTTGGGACCTCCCCGTGGCATCGTTCCCCCTCGCATCTCCTGCAGCATCTTCCTGCCTCACATCTGCAATATCTTCCCACCTCGCATCTCCTGCCCCATCTTCCCCCCTTGCATCTCCTGCACCATCTTCCCACCTCGCATCTCGAGGCCATGGTCTAATGGTTAGGAATATGATGGGATAAAGGTTGGACTTGATGACCCTGGAGGTCCCTTCCAACCATAATGATTCTATGATTCTATCTCCTGCAACATCTTCCCACCTCACATCTCCTGCACCATCTTCCCACTCGCATCTCCTGCAGTCTTCCCTTCTGCGACATCTTCCCCCTCGCATCTCCTGCGGCGTCTTCCTATGCATTGCTGCTGATGCAGCAGGAGGAACAGGTCAGGTGAGGGTGAAGAGCTGGGACCTGTTGCAGCCGGGTGAGAGGGATGAGGCTGGAGACCAGCCTGGCCTTAGTTCGTTTGTTCCGGTCTGGAGGAGCTTTGGACGCTACAGCTGGGAGCAGGAGCGTTGCAGGGAGTTAGGAGTTGGGCTGCACGGGGATGAAGAGTTTTCCCAAAGCCAAGAGAATGTTTTATCTGTGCCTAAGGAGAGGAAAAAAATATGGTACCCCATTAAAATGTGCTGAAGAGGGATTGTGCTGCCGTGCCATCGAGCATCAAGGAGTGTTTTGAAGACAAGTCCTGATGAGATCGGGTCCTGATTTAAACTGAGGTTGAGACATAAATGGCTTTAGGTTTATTTTTTGGATGGAGTTGAAAAGAGAGGAGAAGCAAGCACTAACAAAAGTTCACTTTCTTTGTTAGGAAACTTTTTGGTTTCCTAACAGAAGTGGCTTTTCCTCACCGAAGGATCAGCTGAATCCTTTCTGCCTGAAGCCTCCTTCAGGTCTGGATTTATTTCAGCTATTAACGTTTCTCTTAAGAGCCAGAACATAAAACTTAAGAGTGATGTGTGTTTGGGATCCAAAACCAGGTTGCACGTTGCCTGCTTCATCTTCTAAATCAAACAATTTATCCTCTAATATTATGAATTATCCATTGCAAGCCCAGCAGCAGATACGGGAGTGTTTACACCAGGGTCCTGCCTTCTGGTTTTCCACCTTAATAAGCGGGACCCCAAAAATGGGTTGTGACCCCCTTGTCTGGGACAGGATCCCACCTGGTGGGACAATCAGGGTGTTCTTGGATGCCGCCGTCGCTCCAGACAGCCCTCTGTGGCACTGGGGTGGAAATTCCCCCTTTCCACCCCAAACCTGATGTGGGTGGGGATTTCTTGGTGAGGACTCGCTGTGTGGCAGCTGTCTCCACGGGCTGCTCTCCCCTTTTGTTTACATCTGGTTGAAAACTTCTTAAATATACCGGCGAGAGAGTAATTCTAATCCCTTTCAATGAGATCAACGGATTAGTGTCTCAGATGCTTATAAAACTATGAGGATTAGCTGAGTCTTTTTTTTTTCTCCCCCTTTTTTTTCCCTCTCTGTGCCACGTAACGTTTTAAAAGGGAATCTCTCTGCTGTTACCAAGAGCTGAACCAGTTTCTAGGAGTCTTTGCGAATCAAAGCGTTTAGGACAATGTCTTCACCCCCTCCCTCTTGCTCTGGCTTTTTTTTGTGCCATATCAGGGGTTTGTTTTTTCTCTTTTCCAGCATCCCTGGCACCAACCCGCGGTAGCCGTTGAGCAGATACGTTGGGTTTGCGTGGCTTGGCTGCGGCGCCCGTGCGGGTAAGTAGGGACCTGACCCGAAAGCTTTCCTTGATGGAGACTGGAAAAATCATATATTGAGCTGAACAGACCCTAAAAATGATGTTATTTCATGAGGTTGCCCCGTTTGCAAAGGATCTGGGCTCTGTGTGGTCCATCCGTGTTGCTTTTGGGTAGACTGGATGCTCTCAGCTTGGTTGTTTGGAGCGACGGGAGTGGGATGAAGCTCCACGCACCCAACATTCCTCCATCCCCTTAATTATAACCTGTGCCTTCATTAGGAAACTTCACTTTCCATGAGGGAAACCACGCACGGAGCTAACAAAGAGCTCAGACCCCATTGCTCTGCCTCCTCTCGCTGCGCCGTCCCGTGCCTTTCCCTGCAGGGTATTTTATAAACTCCTTTCTCTCCCGGGTCGATGGCTGCCCGGCCGCTTGACCTGCAATCCCGAGCTGTCGAGTGGTAGGAGCTCCCAGCCAGGAATTCCTGGCCCCGACCCAATATACTTCCAGAGGCAAGCTTTTAAATATATACAAAGACAAGCTCATAATTTCCACTCTACTAATGAGGCCACGGCGTTTTCATTGAAATGTGCCAATAGCCGCCGCGGTGGTATTTTAGCAGCCTTGTACTGTGAATCCAAATGTGATTTAACATGGCAGCCCCTGTGGAGCAGAGGAAAACCGGCTTCTCCTGCTGAATTTCAATGATGCTTCTTGGGGCTGTGCTACCCAAAAATCCCCGTGGTGGCGGGACCTTCCCTGGCGTTTCATCTCGACGCGGGTTTTCCCTTCAAGCGCCGCTGTCCTGGGGAAAACAGGGAAGGACAGGAATGGGTTGAAAGAGGGGTAATGATGTGCGAGGAGGGGAAATTCTTGGGTTTAAAAGCTGGTTTTAAGAGATGCTCGAGGCTGGCTGGTGTGAAGCAGAGATTTAATAACCAGGCTCCCCTGGGAGTATCTTTAAATCGTAGTAAAAGCTGGACGTGAGGGCTCCCGGGTATCATGTGCTGCCTTGACCTTTACAGAGACATCCGTGGCAGCCAGCCTGCTCGTTGCTAAGCTGACTTGTTAGTGCCACTCATATATTTTGCCTTCTAGTAGGTGATTCCATGCCTGGGAATTTGGAAAGGTAAAACAGCAAACTGTTATGCACCTAAAAATTGGTGGTTTTTAGCTTCGGTGCCCGAGGAGGCTCTGGTGGCCTTGAAGGTTTTGTTTGGTCAGCTGCAAGAAAAACAGTCTGGGGAAGAGGAGGCTCAGGGGGGACCTTCTGGCTCTCTACAGCTCCCTGAGAGGAGGTTGGGGTGAGGGGGGGGTCGGTCTCTTCTGCCGTGCCCACAGTGAAAGGACGAGAGGAAACAGCTTTAAATTGCAGCAGGGGAGATTCAGATGGGACATCAGGGAAGATTTCTTCCCTGTCAGGGTGNGTGGGGATGGAGGTGGGGGTTGGACTGGAGGATCTTGAAGGTCTCTTCCAACCTCAATGATTCTGTGATTCTATGATTCAAACTCATCGCCTGCAGGGAACAAACCAGAGCCCAGAGCTGAAGGAGAGGAACCAAATTCCCCCTTATTCCTTAGGAGTGCACCAAGCACATCATCCCACCCATAGAAGACACAGGCAGAGAGTGAAACCAGCCAGGTCTTCACTTGCAACCTCTGCTCGTTCAACAAAATCCATTGAAACTGGACAATGTGGGCAAGGGACAGGCGTGCGAGGTGGGACGAGACCTCCTCCTGGCTCAGAGCCACCGTTTGACTCTGCTGGTGTCCGTCCGCTGGCCGGGAGCACAGGGAGCTGCTCGGGAGGAATGCGAGGCCAGGGCCAAGCCAGGGGAATGCCCAGGGAGGTGGTGGAGTCACCATCCTTGGAGGTGTTCAAGAGGTGTCTGGATGTGGCGCTGGGTGCTGTGGGTGAGTGGGGATGGAGGTAGGGGTTGGACTGGATGAGCTTGAAGGTCCTGCATCAACAGCACCCCCGTAACTTGGGGTTTTTACATATTTAGGGCTCCATTTGTGAGAAACCCATGCAAGAAGCAAGAACCTTTGGGCAAATGAGGGGTGCGGGTGGGTAATGCTGAAAATTCCTCTGTGGCTCTCCATCACCTCCCCGTTACAGACCACCCCTAGGCTGAATTTTAAGATCCCTTGACTTTTTCCATCCCATTAAGATCAGGCCACGATGCCAGGGAGAAGGACGATACCCCATGGCGTCGCCTTTGGTGCTGAGACTCTGAGGAGCAGATGTCTGTGTTGGTTTTGTTAATCTCCATCCAGCACCGTGCTTGGCCGTGCAAGGAGTGGAAAAGCTCAATTTTCCATTTCCAGCTCAATGTTGAGGGTTTTGTGAACCTCACAGCCACCTCTGCTTGTGCTGATCCTGTGGGAGTGAAGCAGTTTGTGTCCCGTATCCGTGTGGCTCTGGGGAAGGTTTTTTTGGTGGACTCTAAAGCATTGCAAAACCCCCCCGGTCTGTATTAGCAGGGCAAAAGGAACAATAAAAACAAAACCACTCCCCCAAAACACAGAACTTTTGTGAAAAGCAGAGGAAGGGCGAGCTGACTGCACGGCTCATTTTTCCATAAGTATTGGGAAAAACAGTGATGTGGCGTGAGCGTAAATTCCCAGCAGGCTGAGGTTTGGGGTTGTTTGGGTTTTCCTGAAAGCTTTTTAATGCTGTTGGCATCTCAAAGCCCAAACCTTGCAGAATCAACGTGGGCTCTGGGGGACGGCTCCTCCATGTGATTCATTTTAGTGACTTTTTTTCTGGTATCCAGACACCAGCTTTTTCACTTTCCTGCACCCAGCTGCCTCTTCTTCTTAATTTTTACCACAAATATAAATGGTGCAATTAAAAGGGTCTGCGGAGAGCGTTCCTGAGGGCTCAAATCCAGGATCTGGGAGCAGACAGCAGCAGCATAAAGAGGAATTCTTCCCTTGCTGGCCTCATGCTGCTTTTCCACCGCGAGGCTTTACAGCCATCTGGATCCCCTTTCAGATTATGCCCTCCAAAAGAAAAAAATAAATCCATAACCTAGCAACCTTATTTAGTGTAAACGAGAGCATTATGCCTTCCTGCATCCCAAATTGTGCCTGGCTCCTCTTACTGCCTTTATAGGATGGCTGCTGGCAGCTGTGGTTCCCATCGCCGGCGCAGGGTGCCCACCTCCAGGAGGATTTCGTAGGGATTATTGATCCCTGGGTGTTGTGCTGGTTGTTTTTTGTTCTCCATTAAAAGAGCTTAGGAAACAGGAGGAGAAGGATTTCGGGAGATCGTTTAGTCCATCTGCTTCTCAGTATCAAAGAGTGGAGAAGGTTGGTTGCTCTTCTGCCCCACAGAGAGCGATTTTGTTCAGCCTGAAGATGACTCAGATCAAAGCAAGATGTTCTTCCAGGTGGGATATTTTGGGAGCACCCTCCCCACCCCGACTGTTCAGGAATTTGCAAATTCCCTGGATCGTTTAACACCAATGTCTCTGGTGTGGTCCTTCAGCAGCAGGGGCTGGGAAGTCCTCGCGGGGTTTTGAACCTGCGTTCCCCAAGGAACCCATGAATTGGGGAAACTCAGCAAACGAGGAAAAGCAACCACAAACAAAGGGTGGAAGATGATTCCCACCAAATTAAGTGATCGGGGGGTGAAGGTGCCCACCCTGAGGTGATATCTGACTTCAGCCCTGGCTTTTGGTGCTTTGCTTGGGCCAAAATACTCCTGTTTTTAATAATAATAAGCCTGTTGTTGAATTCTCCAGCACCTGAGCTACGTGGTACGGGGTGATGCTGCTTCATCAGGCAGGGATGGAGGTGGTGATGTGGTCCCACCACTGTGACCCCACACGTGGCACCAGGGAGCTGCTGCCTCTTGCTTTTGCTGCTGTGAGTGTGAATGGAGCGGGGGGCAGGAGGAGGCAGCGGCGCATCCTTTCCCACTGCTCTTTCAGGAAGGAAGCGTGAGCTCAGCGGGTCGTGACGTGGGATCTGGGATGGAGCCGTGTGCCAGGAAAAGATGGGAAAAAAAAAAACCTTAAAAATCCCCAGGGCCAAAGGGGAAAACATTCCTCAAGCGTTACTTCATCGCTGAGACAGAAACTGAACTGTGCTGGGGCAGCTCGTGTGCGTGTTCCAAAGCGAGGAGCTCTGCTCCAACCCCTCCTGATGAGCGAGCTCCATCCCTCATTCCTGTGATCCCATGGCAGGGCTGTCCTCCAACCTTCACTGCCCCCCTCCTGCAGAGCCCGCGTTAAAAAGCGCTATTGATTTTGTTTATTTATTTTCTGTTTATTTTTGCCTTTTTTCCTGGAACTTGCAACATCAGCCCTGAGCAAACCTCTTGCTTTGCCTTCCCAGCGCCAGCGCTCAGCTCGAAACTCGGCGGTGGGAGCTGCAGTTGACCTATTTTTCTCTGCCACGTTCCTCTGCCAACAGCAGCAAAATCATTTTCACTTTTCAAGGTGCTCTTCAGCGTTAGGGCTGTGGGGTCACTTGGCTGTTAAACCACCCAGGATCAAAAGCACTCGCTGGAAGTCACAGTGGTATCAAGTATCTCTTCCATTATAAACTCTTCTCGGTTTTCTTCCAGTGGCCAATTCTTTGCTGCGTTGTCACATCGTGGCCACCAAAGGTGGTGGAGAGAGTTAAGGTTTTGTGCTCGGTCTTGGCCAGCTGGGGAACACAGCCAGGACATTCCCTGATTCCGGTTCAAAAAAAGCATCAGATTTGCTCTCGGGCAGAAGGGATCAAAGGTTTGAAGCGGCTCTTGCTCAGAGGTTGTTTGGTTTCGTGGTTGTCCAGGCACACAGCAAAAATCCACCGCTGTCCCCCAGCCCTGCTCACGGCTGGAATGGGTAAAATAAACAGGTTTTGTTCTCTTCAACACCCAAAAGTTTCCTCTGCTCCCCAGCTGTGGTGCAGCATCGCCCCAGCTGAGCTTTGTGGTGTCTTGATCCAGCTTTGCCCAGGGGTGTGAGGGACCTTCTGAGGTCGAGGAGGTAGATCCAGTTGGAAGCTCGGAGCCGGTGCTGGATGTGGCCAGGCTGTGTCATGGCCCCGTACCCACAGAGGCATCGTAGCTCTACTGAACCCCCCCACACTGAGCTTGTTTTCCCTGCTCTGTCCTTCGACCCCTGTTTTCAGATGGTGAAGGACCAGCGTTGACCTCTCCCCAGCTCCATCCCAAGTGCTGGGGCTGCTCAGCATCTCCTGGGCTCCAGCATTGCTGGTTCCAGGGTGATTTTCCCACCGCCGCGCTGCAGATCCTCGCCCTGGACCCGCTCCAGGGATGGAGCTGAAGGAAATTCCTTCCTCCTGCTTGAGCTCCAGGCTTCGCTTTTCTTTTGGGGTTCACGAGGGGGGGTTTTGTCTTCTCCTTTCTCACTGCTGCTTTGCAAACACCTGGAAAAATGATGTGGTTTTCTTTAAATACCCCGTTAGGCGTATCCACGAATAACCTTCGTGCTGTGAATTTATGGCACGGAGGAATGTCACTCTTCACAGTACAACTCGAGGTGTTTCAGGAAGGTCTCCTCTCCTGCTCACAGTTTAACTTTCAGCCGAGGCAGTAACCGTTCTGGTTGAACCTGCATCAAACACCTCTCAGCCTTGCGTAACGCCTCGGAAACCCGAGGAGCCGCTCGCGCCCACTTGAAACCTTTCCCATCCATAAAATATTGCATCTTGGAGTTTTGCCACGGCTTCGTGGTTTCTTTTCCCTGAGATTGGTGCTTGCAGCCGGGCGATGGGAACCTGCCTGTGTCTGGCTTTGTATCTGACTTTGGCTCCACCATCTCAGCTGGTGGGGTGCTGCGGGGGCTCGGACCACCAGCTCCATCCAGGTTCCCCAGTTAATGGTTCAGGAGGTTCAGAGCAGCCTCAGTTTGCACTGAATCCCTGTGGAGGGAGTTGTTTGTCTCAACAACAAGGTAAAACCCACTGAAAATGGGTTTTTATTTGGGACAGCAGAGGCAGAAGCCACCCCTGGCTGTGTGCCGGGATGACGCACGGCGCTCGCACGGCCCCTTTGTGCACTGCTGCTATAAATAAATAATAATAAAATCTAAAGAAAAGCCACGTGCGGGCTCCTTTTAGGAAGTGAAGCTCAGAGAAGGAGCACACACTTCAAATCCAAGAAAAAATTCGCAGCTTTCAGCCCAGGAATATTGCCCATGGCCTCACCTGCAGCAGACCAGTGGCATCACCCTCCCTGCCTCAGTTTCCCTGCCTGTAAGAAGGTAGTTGCCTCCTTTATTAATCCCTTTGAGATCTCCTGATGAAGGCTCTGGGTAAGAGCTTGGCCCTGCTTATTAAGCGCATTAAGTGCTTGCCATGTTTATAATGGGGATTAATTTGGCTCGGTGGCTTATTCAGATTTGCCTTTAATGGCCCAACTTGCAATCGAAGCCAGTGAGCCAATGCTGACCCTTCCTGACTTCATGCTCTGCCATTAACCACAACTGGGCTTTTAATTAAAGCTCATTTCTGTCGTCCTCAAAGAAACGGGGATGCGCTCGGCCCCGCGTGGCTGATTCATCTCAGGGGGTGATGGAGAAGGAGGAGGTGCCAAGGTCCTTCTGCTCTGTGGCATTGCCATTGCTGACTCTCCCTGTGTCCCCACGTGTGGCCCCTGTCGTGAGGACACTGCCATTCCTTTTTGGCTTGGCAAGCTGTTGTAGTGTTAAATAAATACACCCTAGTTCCCTTTGTGCTGCAGCCTGGGGAAAGCTTTAGTTGGAGGTGGTTTTTATGTTGTATATATATATATATGCTATATATATATCAATATATTTTTTACAATAGATTAGATATATAACATATTGCAGTACAAAATAATGCAATATATATATTTAAAGAAATGTGCATACATATATATATATATTTTATATATAGATATATTTACTTTTTCTGTGTGTGCACTGTATTGGTTTTCCTCCAGCTGGTCCTTGAGACTCTCACAGGACTCCCCTAAGGGAGGACATACGGACCCAACACCATCAGAGACCCCGGCAGAAGCAGGGCAGGTGCTGCCCAAAGTCCCCCCTGCTTTGTCCCTCCTCTCAGCAGGTTTGGTTTTTAGGTGAGGAGCAACTCAGCATCTTCCCCCCTCCCATGATCTTCATCGCATCCCACCCTGGGGGAAATCCTCCCCTCTGGAAGGTTTCTGCCCCCACCAACCCAGGGGCTGCGGGGACTTGCTGGGGTCGGTGGGTGCCCCAGGAGGGGAATCTGCCTGCTCTGAAACTCCTCGCTCATGGAGGGAGCAACAGGGAGGCTTTTGTTTTGCACCAGAAACTTTTCATCCTTCTTTATGGCTCCTTTTTTATTTCTTTTGGCTGCGCTCTCGCAAATCTGAAGCAGATTAAAACACAGTTCCTCCCCCCGCCCCACTCCCCTAATGAAAAAAAAACCAACCCCAAAGCTTGGCTGCTTAAAATCATCAGATTTTAGTGAAGTCTTTTAAAGTTAACAGTTTCCTGGATCCTGTGCAGGCTAACTTATTTTTTCCCCTCTAACCTCTGTGGTTTTTGCCGTAACGTTTCTCAGCTGTTGCAGCAGGAGGAGGGGAGGACCAGGCTGGCTCTGATGGGGAGAAGGTTGTTTCACACAAGGGTTGCGTGAATCTGGTGTGGGACTCGCTGGACTTGCACTGTAGGAGACCAAAGAGGGGGTCCCTGGGAGGCTGAGCCCCCGTGGTGTGGTCACAGGTAGGTCAGGGCTGCTCTGGTGGTGTCCTTTTGGGGCAAAATATTAGGGATGGAGTACTTCTGGAAGGAGAGAGTAGGATGTTGTGGGTGGGATGGAGCTCCATTTCTCCTGACTGCAGCCATGGGGATCGGTGGAAGAGCTTCACGGCTTGGCTGGACACAACCATAAGGAGTTTTTCTGGCTTGTTGAGCTTTGCTGCCTTAAACGCAGCCTGGATCTTCCTCTCCCACCATCTCTGCTTTTGTGTGGGTCCGCTGCAACGTCTCCAGGTGGGAGAGCTGAACTGAAGCCCCCAGCTCTGGTAAGAAGAGAGTCAGAAGTTAAAGGAATTGTAAAGGAAAGAAAAATTGTGGTCCAGTGCTGGTTGGTTTTGTTGCCTCCTCTCCAAGAGTGATCTCTCCTTCCTTGCGAAAAATCACCCAAAGCTTTCCCAAATGGAGGATGTTGGATTTTCTCTTGGGTGGTTGAGGAGCAGGAGCCGGCCAACCTTGGCTAACGCCTTGGCCAATGCCAGTGACTATCAACACAAGCCTGAGGGCAAGTGGGGACAGCTGGAACCTCGTCCTCCAGCCAGAATATCCTCCGTTGCGTGACCGTGACCGAGGGGAGAGCCCCTGAACCGTCTAAAATCCCTTTGACCCAGCAAACAGCGCGGAGATGAAAACCAACCCCAAGCCTGTGAGCTGTGCATTAACTCCACCAGAGCTGGGAACAAAGGTTTGGGGGCTGGTTCGGGCTTTTTCAAATCTATTTGCAAAGCAAACCAGCTGGGCTGAGCAGAGTGAGCATTGGTGTAGGAGCAGGAGCTGCCGGGTGGTTGCTGTGCTATAAAATCCCATCCCCAGCAGTGCTCACGGAGGGGTGTGCCGGTTTCCTGAGCTCTTGTAGCATTTCCACGTTGGCTGGGAGAGTTTCTGAACATGCGTGGTGCTCTCTGGAGGCTTTAATCAAATCCAGGCTTCAGCAGAAATCGCCTCGAAGCTTCCAGGGAGCTTGGGAAACCGAAAGCAGCTGGAGCGAGGAGGCTCTCGGGCGGGCGTTGGAGATGCTGCCTTCAGCCAGGGGTTAGTGCCAGCAGAGCAGCTGGGATGAGAGGTGAGTCTGCTCCCTGCAGAGCCGGGGAGCACGCCACGTATCTACAAGCAATCCCATGGGAGGATGGAGGAAAACTCAGCAGGTTTGGCAAAAAAAGGAGTGTGAAGGAGCAAGGATGCTGCTGGGAGAAGGAGCTGGGCGTTCAGACGCTGCTTGGATTTTCAGAGCAGCGCTCCCTCCTCACACGTTTGGATCCAGGTCCTGTGGTTTCCCCACCCTCTTCTCATCCCGTGCAATTAATGCGCCGTTGAAAACTCCCTGCTCCAGGGGAGGGTTTTGTTGTCCCTCGGTGATTTTATTTGGGAATCGGGGTGCAGACTGCAGGTACTTTCCCTGCTGGTTGTGAAATTGAATTGCACGCTGCGTCCAGCCCTCTCCCAAAAGCAAGGCGTGGGTTTTAACTTCCTTCTCTAAGCTGGGGGTGGGTGATCATTCAAGGGTGAATGGCTCAGGGAATGATTGCAATAGGAAGGAATATTAAGAAGAAAACATAAATATGTGCTTCCTAGGGAAGTTTTGAGTGGTGTCACAGCAGCGAGGGGGTTTTTAGGGTGATACAGAGACATCAGGCTGCTTTTCTGCCTGGCTCCTGAGGAACAGCCTGCCAGGGTTGTTGTAAAACACGAGTGTCCCACACGGTGGATGGTAAAGCTAAAATCAGGAGAGAGGTGATACGGTGGAGCCGTCAGCCCAGGCAGCTGCTCGTGGTTGAATTGGGTCTCTCCAAGGGGAGGGAGGGCTTGGTCACACATCCCAGACATTGGAGCCAAAATCGTGGCGTCTTCCCCTCCTGTGGGTGCTTTGAGGTTGTGATGGGGGGAAGCAGCCTGGGGTCCTACTGAGAAATAAAGCTGAAACCTGCAAAAAATACCTTGAAATCACCCAACCCGGATCTGACACGGAAAAACCAAACCAAGCCTCTTTTATGGCCCCTGGAATTTCTCGGCGGTGCTGCCAGGTGGCACGGGAATGTCCTCATCCTCTCCTTTCTTGTTGGACCTGTGCTGGTTCATCTGCGTGCTCAGTGGTTGTGGAGAGGGGATTTCTGCACAGTGAGGAATCAGACACTGCAGGAGGGGAAGGCAGGGAGGGAGAACCTGCCTTGTTACAAGGCTGTCTGGCTGTTTTCAGTGTCTTAGCCTAATTAATGAGGGCTCAAGTCCTGTTGGGAGCTTTATCTGAACTTCAAAGGTTTTTTGTGTGTCCCTAAAGAGCTTGGTAAAGTGGGGAAGGCCAACACCAAGAACCCTGCACAGGGCACTCCTCATCAGAGCCTTTTCTATTTTGAAAAGGTAAATGGAAAGAAACAGAAGTGTGTGTGGGAGATTTAGGTCTTACTGCATTAATGTCCTGAGTTCAATAGAGTTCAGACAAACTGGGCTGCTGGGGTGCAAATCCCCACTGTCCACCTGATGCAGCATTGAACTTCAATGCTGATGTGTGTAAGGAAGAGGGGAAAAGAGCTGGAGGAGAAGCTCAGAGCAGGAGGAGAGAAATCCCAGTTCTGGCTGATCCAGCCTTGCTTTGTTTCCAGGGTCACCGAGCTGGGGGGGTTGGTTTTGGGCAAGGATGCTTTCACCTCGGGGGGCGAGGAGCGAGAAGGCAGTGCTGCTGCCTGCCCTCTCCTTCCCCCTGCCTGCCTTTGGAGGGACCATTGGTCTGCCGGGCATCCCGTGCTGCCGAAGGAGCCTCACAGCCATGTGTTTTCATAGGATCATAGAATGACAGAATGGTTTGGGTTGGAAGGGACCTCAAAGCTCATCCAGTCCCAACCCCCTGCCATGGGCAGGGACACCTCCCACCACACCAGGGTGCTCCAAGCCCCATCCAGCCTGGCCTTGGACACTGCCAGGCAGGGGCAGCCACAGCTTCTCTGGGCACCCTGGGCCAAGCTCTCACCACCCTCACACCAAACAATTTCTCCCTCCCATCCCATCTCCATCTCCCCTCTGGCACTTGGAACCCGTTCCCCCTCGTCCCATCACTCCCTGCCCTTGGCACCAGTCCCTCTCCAGCTTTCCTGGAGCCCCTTCAGGCACTGGAAGGTGCTCTAAGGTCTCCCTGGAGCCTTCTCTTCTCCAGGCTGAACACCCCCAACTCTCTCAGCCTGTCCCCAGAGCAGAGCTGCTCCAGCCCTTTGAGCATCATTTTCTCCCTGTCTCCACAGCCTACCCATGAGCTCGGACTTCCAACACTACAGTTTCAGGATGCCAAACATCGGGTTCCAGAACCTGCCTCTCAACATATACATCGTGGTTTTTGGCACGGCCATCTTCGTCTTCATCCTCAGTTTGCTCTTCTGTTGCTACTTGATCAGGTAAGGGAACGTTCCCCAGCTGCTTCCAAGAGCTTCCCCGCTTCAGACCGTGCTTGCCACCGATCCCTCCATCCCAAAAAGAGGATGGCATCACCTTGCCTTTCCACAATGTGTCTTGTGCCAACCTCGTGTGACCCCTGCAGGGGTTTAACTCCCCCTCATCATCAAAGAAGTTGCTCAGACCCAACATCCATCCCCCGTGGAGCTGATAATCACAGTGTGCATGCTGTGAGTCCTGAGCACCTCCTGCCCAACACATCTTGGAGCTTCCAGTCCCACTGGGCAACTGCACGATCCACTTTCAAACCAGGAGATGCATTTATATATCTGCTCAGACAGGCACGAAAACATGAGCAGCTTCTCAGAAAAAAATGCAGAGGGATGTTTTATGGCTCCTGCTTAATGTTTCAACACGTTTTCCTCTTTAATGAGTAACTTGTGTCCTGTGTGCTTAAGAAATGTTTAATACCTGCTCCGTTCGTTATTGGACACAAATTGCTCATTCAACAGCACAGTTTGGAGATTAATGATGCAGGGGTGATTTGTTAATCCCAACAATGGGGAGTGGGGCTTGAAAACTTGTTCCAGTTTGGGGCTTGTTTTAATTGTTTTATGGGCCACCGGGGAGAGAGTTGGGGCACTGATTGAGAGGAGGAACTCTTCCTGCTGCAGGGAAAATGAGAGGCAGGCAGGGAAAACCACGGTGCCTGGGAATCAAGGTGGCCATGGGAGTGGGTTGTGCTGATAAGCTGGGACGTGGGGCCAGCCCTGTGCCTGGGAGCAGAGGGCATTGCTCCACCAGCAGTGGCTGCTGAAGTCCTACGTGCCCAGAGCTCTCCTGCCAAGGTGCAGAAGAGCTTTTCCGCCCCCTTTCCCTCCCCTCTGGCTTTTCAGATGGCCCCAGCTCCCTGCTTGCTGTACATCCACCGCATCCCCTCCCTCTGTCCCCATCAGACACGTGCCTGGTCTCTCCTTGCATCAGGGGGGCTGTGTCTGGCTGGCTCACAGCAGCCAATCCCACCGGGCTTTCTATCCAGAGGGTGCTGAAAATGTTTTGTCCTGCTTTTGTAGACCAGGGAAGCAAGATTTCCGTGCCACTTCCTCCATATTTGATAATTTCCATTTATTTTCAACTCCCTATGAAGCAAAGCCTCATAAAACTCGCAGGTGAGCCCAAACCCAGGCTTACCCAGGGGTGATTTGGGCTGCCTGGGCATAATCTCTGCACTTTTGCTTGCAATTATGCACAAGAAGAAGCTGTTTGAAGGTGCAACGTGTGTGTGTCCACCCCTGCAGAAACAGATCAAGGGTTCATCCCTGACCAGGCGGTCGGCATCTCAGTGCTCGATGTTAACAAGGTCTGTGCTGGGATATTCCATCTGCATCCAGTGTTCACCTTTAAACTGGGACACCAGTGGGAAGGGACACAAAATAAAATAGACAACTGGTGTTCAGAAGGCTCAAGGACATGTTTTGCCCAGCTTGAGCTTGAATCTATATGACTCACTTGAAAAACGAAGAGGTGTTTGGACTTCCAGAGTGTTCTCCTGGGCACTGGGTCTGGCTGGGTGTGTTCTGCCCCAAAGAAGAAATAACAAGTAGTAATGTCTGGGAGATCAAGCCAGAAAATCTTTAAATTTAGAAATTGGAGGCATGTTGTAAGAGAGGGTGTGAGTAACTGTTGGAACAAGCCAGCGAGGGAAGTGGCAAGGCCTCCGTCTTGTCATGTCTTTAAATGAAGACAGAGTGCTGTCTGGATGAGCTGCTCTGGCTTCCATTCCCAGGAGTAACCAAGTGCTGTTAAACGACCTATGATGGATGGGAGGTTGGATTAGATCATCCCAACAATCCCTTTATAGCCCTAAACTCTATAGAGACTTTATTAATTGCTCTTCAAACCGCTGCTCCCAACTCTGTTCTTGGCAAAACAGACCCAAAGGAGAACCCATAGGAGGTTCCATGTAAATATCAGGAAAAACTTTTTCACTGTGAGAGTGACAGAGCACTGGACCAGGCTGCCCAGAGAGGTTGTGGAGTCTCCTTCACTGGAGATATTCAAAACCCGCCTGGATGCGTTCCTGTGTGATGTACTCTAGGTGACCCTGCTCTGGCAGGGGGGGTGGACTAGATGATCTTTCGAGGTCCCTTCCAACCCCTTAGATTCTGTGATTCTGTGATTCTGTGAACCCTTCAGCCCCCGTTCTGGAGGGTTTTGCCATGCCATGGGTTTTAGCTGTGCTGATGTGCCCCAGGAGCATCCACCTCTTCTGAAGCTGCTGAGTAATCTCAGCATGTGGGGAGTAGAAAAGCTGGAGCTTCAGTGTGGTTTGGAAGGCCTTGTAGATGGACGGTGGGGCAAGGACAAGTGCAAGGGCCTGCACCTGGGTTGGGGCAATCCTGAGCACAGATGCAGGCTGGGAGGAGAATGGATTGAGAACAGCCCCAAGGAGAAGGACTTGGGGGTGTTGGGTGATGATAAACTCACCATGAGCCATCAGTGTGTGCTTGTA
>VZRW01010299.1:30986-44601 GCA_013398125.1 Aegotheles bennettii
GTATATATATACACATAGATATATAGATAGATATATAAAGAGAGTATATATATACACTATAGAGTGTATATAGTATATATTATATATACACACACATATATGCTGGATATATATATGATGTAGACATAAATTTTACAGATTATTTATAAAACACACGAATTCCTACACACCTTTCTGTGCATATATGCATTGTGTATATTTTTGTGTGTGTGTGTGCATTTTTATGTGTCTTTATTTTAAATATATATAAATATGATATAGATTTGTTATATGTGCACGAAAATCCGTGCCTATAAACACACACACACAAAAATGTGCTGATAAAATATAAAAGCAGCGGAATGGTGAATTAAAAATTCAGTGGGGAGGGTGGCCATGGATCTGATGTGGCAAGTGGCCCCTCCATGGTGGCTGTGGGTCTGCAGCACCCCTGTGCTGACCCCCCCCTGTGTCTGTGTCCCCCCCAGGTGCCTCATCAAGTGGCTGGAGGTGCGCAAGGTCTGCCCGCTCTGCAACATGCCGGTGCTGCAGCTGGCACAGCTGCACGGCAAGCAGGACCCCGGCCCCCCCCAGAGCCCCCTGCCCGGCGCCGAGAACATCGTATAGCTCCTGGGTGTCCCCCCCCGGGCACTGCCCTGGGACAACCAAAGCACTGTGCCACCAGCACGGAGGGACAGGCCGGGGCGCGGGGACCCCGCAGCACTTTAGGGGGGGCCAAAGCAGCAGAGCCCCGCATCCCAAAATCCTGCCTCCGCCGGGATGAGGGCTCCGGCACCCGAGCCTGGGCTTCATTCCTCTGCCAAGGGGCACTCGGGGTCCCCCATGGGCACCCTGCACCACGTCCTTCTCCCAGCGCATCCCTCTCCAGCTCGACGCCCGCCGGGAAGCAGCGTGGGACACGCCGGAGGCTCCAGTGACACCACCGTGTGTCCCCCCCCAGTGCTTCCCAGCACCCCGTGTCCTGCTGCTGCTGGGAACGACGCCCGGAATTCCAGGAGGGACCTCGGCGCTGTCATTTATCGGGGTTGACTTGGTCTTTGCAAACCTGGCCTAGAAAATGGGGTCTTGGCAGGGGCCTCCTGGGCACCCCCTGCTCCTCCCAAAGGGCTCACGGAGGTGGAGGAGCCACCACTGCCCCCCAGGAGATGGAGGAGATGGCAGGGTGGGCGCTGGGGGTGGTCTGGGGTCTCGTGGGCTTTGGTCACCCCCCCCTTGGGGTGGCCACCCCACTCCTTGGCGTGATGGGCAACCTCAGCGGGGCCGTGTGTCCCTCCGAGGGGCACGATCCTGGGGTGACCCATGGGTGGCAAGAGCTGGTGGCCACCATCACCTCCTTAAAACCATAGCGCTTGGGTGGCAAAAATCCTGTCCGTTGGGTTCATCCTATCACTTCCAGCCTGGCCATACTGGGGAGTGGATTTTTGGGTGAGGGACCTGTGAGCCAAAACACCCCAACCCCACCATCAGCGAGTGCAGAAGCTGTTGGGGAGGGGGGGACCTGTGCCACCCCCTCACCTCTCCCACCACCTCACTGGGGGGGACTTCAGGCACCGTAGCAAACTCCCTGGCATCCTGCTCCATCTTTCCATCTTCCCAACCCTCATCCCCTGGTTTGTTTTTTTTTTGGGGGGGTGTCAGTATTACCCAGCAGCAGCGATCCCGGGTGCAGGACGGCGCTGGGAAGGTCCTCCAGGTGCCATCCCCACCCCTTGTCCCCACCCCTGAGACTGTTTATGGAGCGTGGAGCCTCATAGACGTGTTTGTACACTACAAATTCTGCAGCAGAATAATTTTTTAAGAAAAAAAAAGTTCGCTGGGGTTTCGGTTGGTTTTTTTTTTTCCTTGATTTTTTTTTTGTAAGCTATATTTTTGTATATTTAATTGCTATTTTAAAATTCTAATAATGCCTCTTTTTTGCTAATCACACTCTTCTTAAAGAAAAGAAACAACAAGACCAACAAACGGAACGGTTTGCATGTGATTGGACTTGAAATGTAAATAAAAGCAGGTTTTTTGGAAGCTCTGTTTGCACCTGGGAGCCCCCTGCCATGGGAAGAGGGGAGCAATCCCATGTCACCCTGTGTCACCCCACCCATGTCCCCAGAGGGGATCTGCTGTGCCACTCCAGCCCCTGGTTTGGAGGAGACCAAACTGTGTCCAGTTCTGGGGTCCCCAACACAAGAAGGACACAGAGCTGTTGGAGAGAGTCCAGAGGAGGCCACGGAGATGCTCCAAGGGCTGGAGCAGCTCTGCTCTGGGGACAGGCTGAGAGAGTTGGGGGTGTTCAGCCTGGAGAAGAGAAGGCTCCAGGGAGACCTGAGAGCACCTTCCAGGGCCTGAAGGGGCTCCAGGAAAGCTGGAGAGGGACTGGTGCCAAGGGCAGGGAGTGATGGGACGAGGGGGAACGGGTTCCAAGTGCCAGAGGGGAGATGGAGATGGGATGGGAGGGAGAAATTGTTTGGTGTGAGGGTGGTGAGAGCCTGGCCCAGGGTGCCCAGAGAAGCTGTGGCTGCCCCTGCCTGGCAGTGTCCAAGGCCAGGTTGGCTGGGGCTTGGAGCAGCCTGGTGTGGTGGGAGGTGTCCCTGCCCATGGCAGGGGTTTGGGACTGGATGATCTTTGAGGTCCCTTCCAACCCAAACCATTCCATGATGGGCTCAAAGCACCTTCCCAGCCCAAAGCCCAGCTCAGAGCTCTTGGGCTGATGTCCCACTGCCCACAGGATGCTGAGTGACTCTGATGCTTTCCCAGAGCCCAGCTCCAGCCCCCTCTGCTGCTCGCCGGGGTTCACCCCTGCTCCTTCTCCAGGCTTCACCAAATCGGTGGAAATTCCCCTTTTCCTCTGCTCAGATCTTCCCCCTGCCCGCTCCTTGTGCCCACTCGGGTTGGTCAGCTGGGGGCATCCCAGGTTGCCATCCCCGTCCAAACCTCGTGTGGAAGAACCTTGCTGTCCCCCATCCTGCTGTCCCCTGCTGCCCTCTAGTGCTGGCTGCACCCCCAGAGCTGGGTGATGGGGGCAGGTCCCACCTGGAGATGTTCTGCTTCACCTTCCCCAGGAGCAAAGTCACAAGCAGTGCCCTTCTTGCTGCCCTCCTTGTCTTCTTCTGGAAGCTCCAGTCAGTCATGGTCACTGGGTGAAGCCTCCCACTGGTGGGACACAAGCTGGAGCCTGGATCCAGCTCCAAGACACACAAAGCACAATCATTTCTGTTACTCCCACCCCACAGTTCCTGCCCCGTCCAACCCACATCACCCATACATTGAAGGCCAAAGCACCTCCAAAGCACCCATCAGCACCTACCACCAACAGTCTTTCATCAACCCCTAAAACACTGCAATTTGCCCCAGAATGATGCTGGGAACCCCCTCACTGAGCTGAACCATGCTGGGAGCCAGTGGGACCTGGGGTAGGGCCTGGTTTTGGGGTACCTGGTTGGTAACATCACTGCCCAGGGAGGTGAGCATGGGATCCCACCACCAGCATCGGGCAAATATTAACTGATTGTCCTTCCCCTTCATCAACACACTGAATTCAACTCATTTCCAGGGACCAGAGCATGCAGGAAGGGGAGAGTGATTAAGGATTGCTGACAAGTGATTTTTAATGAACTCCTAAAATCAACCAAAAGTCCTCATTTCCACCCATCTCAGCGGCGTTCTCCTGCTGCCTGCTCAGATCAACCCTCACCCCTCTGCAGCCAAGAACGAGACAAGAAGCCAAGCAGAGAAAAGTTCCAAGTATATAAAAATAATTGTAGTGTTACAAAGGGAAAAAAAAAGATAATTTACAGAAAAATGCACCCAAGACATCAGGGACTTTGGTGTTGGGCCATCAGACCACACCAGATCTACTCAACCTCCCCCAAAAAGGAGTCACAGAGGGAGCAGTGGGGACCCATGGGACACTGCTCCCACCCAGCACCTTGGGGCAGGGACTTGGGGCAGACCAAGGCTGTGGGGCTGAGCAGAGGTTCCTCAAGCTCTGCAGAGGTTCCTCAAGCTCTGCCAAGGTTCCTCACCTCTTCACAGCTTCCCTCTGTGCAACCAAATCATTTCAAGGTGGCTTCTTCCTCCCATTGGTCTCCAGCTCCACTATTAAATGAAAAATCACCCCTTTTCTGTCCACCCCAGGGCTAATTAAACCTGACAAGTCCACGCCAACCAGTGCAGCACTGAGGGGTGACACCAAGGCTCCTGGGCATGAGGACATCTCAAAAAGCCAGAGTGTGTTTGTGCTCTGAGTCAAACCAGGGCTGGAGTTCAGCCCGAGGGTGGGTGACTTCTATGGTAGGGAAAGAGTTAAGTCAAGCCTAGGAAACCTCCAACTGGCAACTCAGAGGTGGAGTTGCTTTTAATCTACCTACTTGGGGTGTCTTTTGGGTGATGAGGTCTCAGATGTAGCAGGTCCCAAACAGGGTGCCCAGAGAAGCTGTGGCTGCCCCTCCCTGGCAGTGTTGAAGGCCAGGTTGGATGTGGCTTGGAGCAACCTGGTGTGGTGGGAGGTGTCCCTGCCCATGGCAGGGGGTTGGCACTGGATGAGCTTTGAGGTCCCTTCCAACCCAAGCTACTCAGTGGCTCTGTCTTGTCCTGCTCAAACCCCTCACTCTGGAGGTACCACGATACTGAACACAGGGTGGGAGTCGGCCAAGACCTGCACTAACGGCCTTGAACTGCAGCAGGGGAGATTCAGGTTGGACATCAGGGACAATTCCTTCCCTGGGAGGGCGATTGGGTGTGGGAATGGGTTGCCCAGGGAGATGGTGGAGTCCCCGTCCCTGGAGGTGTTCAAGAGGCGTCTGGATGTGGCACTGGGTGCTGTGGGTGAGTGGGGATGGAGGTAGGGGTTGGACTGGATGAGCTTGAAGGTCTCTTCCAACCTTGACGACTCTGTGATTCCAGACACTGCAGAAGCAGCACAGACTCCTGCAGACAGCACATGGCAGATTCCCTTTCACATGGACACCACACTCTTCTACCCCCCATTTTAGTCACTCCCAAACTCCTGGTTGGACTCAGCAAGTTCCAGGCCCATGGTCCACTCCAGTTTGGAACATGCCATGGCCTCACATGGTGCCTGCATCCCTCATCCAGCTGGAACTACACAGGAACCACGCAGGATCTCACCCAGCAAAGCATGTGGCTCCCCAGTTTGTGGCTTCCACGCAGAGCGGAGCTGCTCGGTGGTGGAGGAGGCCCCGGGTGGTGCCTCCACAGAGCTCAGGGCACCGAGGGAAGGTGTGGGTGCTCCTCAGCAAAGCAGTTCCTTCCCTCTCCCTGCCCAAGTGCAGCTGCATTGGGTGAGCTGATGCTGGTAGCACAGCATGGAGAACATGAATGTCCTCCTTGCCAACTCTCCCGTTCATTCCCCAACCTGGGAAGAACTTGTGGGAAGAGCAGAGGGCGAAGGGGAGACCCGAGGAGGTCGGGTTGGGTCAAACCATGCTTTGTGTGTCTGGAACTGCTGCCCACGAGTGGCACCTCGGGTGCTTGGGGGGATGGTTTATTCAGGGAGCCACTTCCAAACCCACATGAGGGTTCCAAACCCAGCCCGTGGGCTGTGCTCAGGGTGGCATGCAGGGGGAGAGAGGAGAGGACAGCACGCACACGGGGAGGGGACCAGTTTATCCATTAATGAACGTAGAACAGAACATCAGAGAGAAGATCCCAAGTGTGAGACTGAAAGGAACAGTAATCTCTTTGGTATGGTCATGTGCAGCAAAGTCTTACAACACAGAGAAGAAAAAACCAGACAAACCCCCACTATTCCACCTTGACGTTTGCTTTCAGCACATCCCAAGGGCAGAGGTTGATGCCACCCTCACGCTGTGCCAGCACCATGGTGGTGGCTGTCACCAAGAGGTGACCGTGGTCTGCACAGAGGCTGAGATCAGGGTGAGGGCAGGTGGGACCAGGAGCTGTGCTGTACCTTTCATGTCCCATCATGTACAGAGAAGGAAGCAGGAGTGAAGCCTGGCTGCCAGCACATGGGGTGCCAGTGGCCACTGGATGGCTCGGAGGGGACAGGAGCGGTCTGAGGGGTTCCACACCCCAGGGCTGAGCTTTTCCTTCCTCTGGGGAACAGAAACTGCTGCAGCTGAGCTCTGTGAACTCTGAACTGGCAGGAATCCTGGCAGAGGGAACAGAGCACACGGCTCCTGGGATGTCCCCACCACTGAAACGAAGATGACTATGGAGAAAAGGGCCACCAGATGACTGAACGCCCTACAGATTTGCAGACACGACCACCACCTCCAAACACACCTGCCTTCAACTGGAGATCAGTTTCAACTCTCACAGACAAGAAATGCAACAGCCCTCTCCTCGTTAGGTCACCCACAATCAGTGCAACAGTCAGGTAACGGATGCTTCCAAGTGGGCTTGGTGACCCAGAAGCACTCCAGCTCCGTGGGTCCAATGTATGGAGTCAGGCTGAGTCCAGGAGTTCCAGCAGAGCCCCAACTGCGCCGAAATAACCCTGAGGAGCAACAGGAATATTGGTTAAAATTCAAGTAAAGGCACACAAGTGATAATGAACACGAATATTACACACACGGTGTAATTTTAACTACTTGTAGAAGCTGGGGGGAGGAAATAACTACAGGTTGGTGCATTACAAAGGAGATTCCAACCATAATCACTACGTGGGAAAGCACAGCATCATCTACATGGCCATGGTCTGATGGTCTAATGGTTAGGAATATGATGGGATAAAGGTTGGACTTGATGATCCTTGAGGTCCCTTCCAACCTTAATGATTCTATGATCCTACACCATCAAAAGTCTTAAATTTCACAAGCAAGATGAGCTTGGCAGCAAATAATTCTTGTGTTAGCTGCTGGAACCACACACGTGGGTTCTGTTGACACCGCAGTAACCGTGGCTGCAGCACAAAGCACCAGGAGCTCGCTGCACAGCCATGGAGCCCACACAGAGGTTTCACAGGAGATCTGGATTTCGACACGAGGCAAAATAAAAAATTGAATCAAAGATGAATAATTTCACCTCGTGTTCCAAGAAAAGCGCCTTCAGCTGCCCCTTGGACCAGTAGTCCAAAGCATAAGCCAGGAGCCTCATGGAGATGGTGTTGATGCGAAGGAAGTTGCCGACGAACACCACGCGGTTGATGTTCTGCAAGCAGCAAGGAGAAAATAAAATGGAACATTAAGGCTAAATCACATTTTTTTGCAGTTATGAAACCCTCGCCTTAAGAGGAACAAGAGAAAAGTTGCACTCGTGGTGCCTTTAAAAGTGTCACATGCAGATTTTAAAATGCATTTTCCAGTGAGAGTGAAGAACGGGCTGGAGGCAGAGGTGAAGCTCCAGCTCCAGGGAACTGCGTGGTCCCAAAGAGCTGCTCCAGCACCTGAGGAGTGAAACTGCCTCGGGGAGCAGCACTGGGAGCTGCTGGGATGCTGGACAGGAGGTGGCACCAGGTGGGCTGGAGTGTGCCCAGAGAAGGGAATGGAGCTGGGGAAGGTTCTGGAGCACAAGGGTGATGAGGAGAGGCTGAAGGAGTTCAGGGTGCTCAGCCTGGAGAGAAGGAGGCTGAGGGGAGACCTTCTGCTCTCTGCAACTCCCTGACAGGAGGTTGGAGCCAGGGGGGTCGGTCTCTGCTCCCAAGGAACAAGTGACAGGACAAGAGGAGATGGCCTCAAGTTGTGCCAGGGGAGGTTTAGGTTGGATCTGAGGAACAATTCCTGCCCCAAAGGGCTGTCAGGGCCTGACCCAGGCTGCCCAGGGAAGGGGTGGAGTCCCCATCCCTGGAGGGATCTCAAAGCCATGGAGATGTGGTGCTGAGGGCCATGGGTTAGTGGTGGCCTTGGCAGTGCTGGGTTAGCAGTTGAACTCAATGATCTTCAAGGTCTTTCCCAACCAAACCAATTCTGTGATTCTCTGAATGATGTGACTGCTGGAAGTGTGAGGCTGGATCTGCAGAACATTATAAACATCCACAGCTTTGTCAGAAAGCAGCACCAGCCAGGCCAGGCTAAGACAGGCTCTTGTTCACACCCTTCCACACCACCCAGAAACACCCAGGTCCAACTGCAGCCTTCCCAGCTTCAGAACTGGAACAGAAAGGGTGATTTTTGGCTGTGAGATCCTGACACTGGCCAGGAACACTGACCACCAAGTGCCATCTCCTCCCTCTCCCCCAGCTCATCATTATAAAGCTGAATGGCTCCCTGCTGTTAATTGAAAATAAATAAATAAACCTTTAGAAATCCATAACCAACACCATCCTGAGAGAAAGGAAAACCCAACCCAGCAGCGGTGTTTTGGATTTAAATCAGACCTCCAGCCAGATTTTTCAATCCCAGAGCAGTTCTCCTGAGCAAAGTGATGAACTCTGAAGCTTCCCTGTTCTCCAACGAGGATTTTTCTGTTCCTCTTCTCAGCGAGGAATCAGGACCAAGTCCTGTCTGCTCCTTAACTTGTGTCCTATGGATTTTCCTTCTGTCCACACATTCCTGAGTGCTCTCCCCTAACAGAGCAGCATCCTCTCTGTGTTATGGTGTGTACTCTACACAAGGGCTCAGACTGTTTGCAACATTCCAGGTAGACAGTGAGGACCAGCCAGCAGCAGCAGGAGTCAGGAGGGTGCTTCTTCCCATTGGCTCATCCCATAGGAAGAGGCTGGAAGTGGAGAGCATGTCCCTGTTCTTTCATAGCCCTGTACAATGCTGCTTGACATGAATGCAACAAGGCAGCACTGTAAAGAAGCTGAAAGCACAGAGATCCAGGAACAGCTGCAGAAGTGTCACGCACCCACCATGCTTCCAACCAACCCCTGAGTCACTGACAGCACTTCAAACCACAGCACAACCATCTGGCTCCAACCAGGAAAGACAAAATTTACTGGATAATCCAAAACAAGGGGATTACAGCTCGCTGGATGTGTGAGCAGGCACCTACGGAGCGTACGCAGGGGAGGAGAGTGACTGCTGGCTGATGGCAAACTGAACATGAGCCAGCAGTGAGCCCTGGCAGCCAGGAGGCCAACCCATGTCCTGGGGTGCATCAAGCACAGCGTGGCCCAGCTGGTCAAGGGAAGGGATTGTCCTGCTCTGCTCCACACTGGTGCAGCCTCAGTCTGAGTACTGCGTGCTGTTCTGGGCATCATAGTTCAAAAAAGGACATCAAACTGCTGGAGCAGGTCCAGAGGAGGCCACGAGGATGGTGAAGGGCCTAGAAGGGATGGCTCATGAGAAGCAGCTGAGGTCACTTGGATTGTTCAGCCTGGAGAAGAGGAGGCTGAGGGGTGACCTCAGTGCAGTCTGTGGCTTCCTCCCGAGGGGAAGAGAAGGGGCAGGGACCGATCTCTGCACTCCTGTGACAGTGACAGCACTGGGGGTGACAGCAGGAGCTCAATCAGGGCAGGTTCAGGTTGGGTGTCAGGAGAAGGTTTTTCCCCCAGAGGGTGGTGGAGCACTGGCACAGCTCCCCAGGGCAGTGGGCACAGCACCAACCCTGCCTGAGCTCCAGCAGCGTTTGGATGATGCTCTCAGGCACATGGTGTGACCCTGGGGTGTCCTGCACGGGGACAGGAGCTGGACTTGATGGTCCTGGAGGGTCCCTTCCACCTCAGCATGTTCTGTGATTCCATGAAGTGATGCCTTAGATGGGAAGCAATGAAACAGATCTCCCCTCCATACCTCATTGAGGGCACACATCCGTGCAATGGAGCCGATGTTGTTGGTGATGGTTATCAAAGTTGCCTTTGCCAGGTCCTCCTTGCTGACAGATTCCCGCTTCTCTTTGCTCATCATGTTTCCAAAGCTGGAAAGACAGTTTTTGGGTTAAAGGTCCATTTGCATCAGAATTCCAGGAGAAAATGGGAACTGCTCATTTCATAGAATCATGGAATGGTTTGGGTTGGAAGGGACCTTAACGATCATCTTGTTCCAACCCCCTGTCATGGGCAGGGACACCTCCCACCACACCAGGGTGCTCCAAGTCCCATCCAACCTGGCCTTCAACACTGACAGGGAGGGGCAGCCACAGCTTCTCTGGGCACCCTGGGCCAGGCTCTCACCACGCTCAGAGTGAAGAACTTCTTCCTAATACCAGTCTAAATCCACCTTCCTAATTTAACCAAAGTGATTCATCTCGAAGTATTCCTACCAGTTTAGTTTAGATCTGGTAAAACAGAACAGCAAAAGCAATGGTTGCTCTCCTAGAAGACGTGCAAATCCAATTTTTTATCTTTGCAGAATCTCCAGTGAAAGCAAAAACCAAAATCAGTCGTTACCTGGATGCTACAGCCCAGCCTGGCAACCCAAACCGCTCGTAGTCTCCTCCGTAAATGTCCCGCACGAGTTTGTCCACTTTGGTGCTGTCTCCATGGGACGCCATCTCTAGGGCCTCTTCAAAGGTGGAGCAACCGGTAAGAAGGCAGCAGAGACCAAAAAAGGTTCCCCCTCCAAGGCTGCAAGGCAAAGCAAAATGAAAGTCACCCACCTTGCTTCTAAAGAGACAGAGAAAGGCAACACATCTGTTGGCTCAGGTTGCCCCATTCCTCCAGCTTTTTCTTGGTGAGAACCACCTTGGAAGAGCAGCAGTTCCCTTTCAATCTCCTAATTTCCCTTCCCATAACTTCCAGCCTGTAAGGAACCTCCTGCCCTCACGGCCTCTGCAGAAGGCAATGTTTCTAAATGAGAAATTAATTCTCTTATTTTACCATAACCACCTGCTTCCCAGCACTCGGGGGAGTCAACCTTAAAACAAAATCAGTCCCAAGGGACAACTGGAGTATTTGGGCAAATACTACTCAAGTATTTGAATATTCAGTGAAAATTCAAGTAGATAAAAAGCCATTCAAAACTTAGGGGGAATAAAACAATGTCCTGTTCACTTCACTGTGCAATAATGGCACACAGTAAGAGGAAAATGTGTACTGTGGGGTTTTTGTAAATTATTATTGCTAACTTTCAGGGAATTCAGAAAGGTTTAAAGCCACAGAGCTCTTTGGCTTTGCCTGGCTGCAGCAGTGCAGCAACTGGCTGGGGATCACTGGCGCACCAGCATCCCATCCCTGCCACCAAAACAAGGTAACTTTGGGAAGTCAGGATGCAAACCTCCACTGCCAGGATCCAACCAGCGGTTGTTAACGTGATCATTACAGTGTATTTCAGATAATCCCGAGCCATGGGCTTTCTCTGATGGCAAACAGAACAGTTTAGAAGCTGTTTTTTCCAGCTGCCCTGCTGTAGGAACGAAAGAAACTGGTTGCAGTAAGGAAACCAAGGCATGAAATTTGGATTCTCTCTTCCAGGAGGGATCTTTGTAGGCAGAGATGAGGGTCTGCAGCAAAAGCAGGAGCTCGGTCTTCAACTCACCACCTTTATTGCAGCTTGTCCCTGAAAATGTCACCTACAATGCAGAAACACATCCCAGACTCTAAAATCAAGCCCAGTTCACCCCCACACAGCACTCACCTGGTGCCCGTTACCCGTTTATAGTTTTCTTTTGAGTACACAGCCAAAATGCTGACCCCTGAGCCAATGTTCACCAAAAGGAGAGGATAGGGATTCTCCAAGTTGAATGGGAGCTTCTGACATCTCTCAGCATCCGTCGGGTTTTCGAAATAGTAGCACTCTGAATGTCCATTGAATCCAACGGAATCGATGTACAAAACTCCTTTAATAAGGCAATCGAGTTCATCGAGCTTACAAAGCTGAAGGTCACCCATCTGGCAGGGGGGAAAAAAAAGGAATATTCAAGAAGTAGCTAAGGATCTGAAGTGTTTACGCTCAGGGCTAGAAAAATGCACTCCCTGCCAGCTACATTCAGCCATCTCCATTGCTCCCTGTGGTGGCCAAGAGAAGCTCAGAGCACAGGAGGGCTCCGTCCTTCTCCAAGCGCATGGACTGGGAACCACGCCGAGGTCTGCAGTGTGGGAGAGGGGGGAAACCAACAACTGGATCCACAGATGGACAACAAGAGTCCCATCAGCTGCCACGGGCCTGATTTAGGTCCTGACTCTTGAGGCATTAGCATGGAAAACAAAGAAAAATGAGAAGGGACTGAACTTTTGGAACAAAACCAAACCCCAACCCAAAAAGACCCAGAAAGCAGAGGAAGTTCTGAAATTGTCTTCCCCCCGTGTCACTGCACAAAAAGCCTCTCTATTTGGTGCATTTTTTCAAGCCCTGGTCAAACAAAAGTATTTATCACACGTGTTTTTCACCTATGAACAAGAATCAAACTCCCAATGATGCCAACTCCCAGCTACCAACCTCCTGTCAGTTCATTTACCTCCACCAGCTCCCTCACACGTGCATTAGAAATGAAACCACAGGAACAAAGGAACAATAAAACAAATATCAAACATGTGAAAGACAGCAGTGAGAAAATAAAACCCACAAGAGTGAGATAGTCAGAGATTAGTAACACAAAGTCTTGTAAGAGCACAGGCAATGGAAGTTAGCGAGGAGTTTTGGAGTTATAGGAATGTTGAAGGCACTTTCAGGAAAGAAAGCATCCAAATTTGGAGATGTGAACTCCACTCCACATGCTTTTCCCCAAACCAAGTTTAATCTGAGTTAGGTACAACCTTCCCCAGCTAAGACTTAAGAGTCTGCAAAGAAACGTTTTCTAGTTTTAAGCCTTAAAAAAAAAAGAAATTCAATAATTCACTACCAGATCCCAATCGTATAGAAGCCAAAAATGCCTACTGTGAGAAAGTCCTGCTCAAATTTGTACGCTCCACCTCCCGTGGCACATAAGGTAGTATGGAGGCTCGAGAAGTGTTTTTCGCTTCCCATTTGGATAAAAGCTGGCATGTCATGAGTAGGAAAGCGTATAAAGTGCAGATTGCCTTTACGTCCACACAGGGTAAGGTCCTTCAGCTCGAGGTGCACGTCCCGGATGCCCGTCGAGCCATAGGCTACATTGGACGTCAGGTATTTGCGGATGCTTTTGAGGTTTTCCACTTCTTCCTCCTCCTCTTCGGTGGTGATGTCCTTGGGTTCAAAATACACAAGCTTGACCAAGGTCCCTCCAATATCCAGGCCGAACCAAGGGAAGACTAAAGAGAAGGGAAAAAAGAAGTGGGATGATAATTCCGTACCACTGGCTGTAAACGGAATTAATCCACGTAATTCCCTGGGGACTCCAAGTGCAATCCCATTTGATCAGTTCATTTCTAAAGTGGGAAATAATTTCATAGAACCATAGAATTATTATGGTTGGAAGGGACCTCCAGGGTCATCAAGTCCAACCTTTATCCCATCATATTCCTGACCATCAGACCATCAGACCATGGCCTCAAGTGCCTCATCAACCCGTTTGTTGAACACCCCCAGGGACGGTGACTCACAGAATTACAGAATCACAGAATTCTAGGGTTGGAAGGGACCTCGAAGGATCATCCAGTCCAACCCCCCTGCCAGAGCAGGGTCACCTAGAGTCCATCACACAGGAACGCATCCAGGCGGGGTTTGAATGTCTCCAGCCAAGGAGACTCCACAACCTCTCTGGGCAGCCTGGTCCAGTGCTCTGGCACTCTCACAGTGAAAAAGTTTTTCCTGATATTCACATGGAACCTCCTATGCTCCAGTTTGCATCCATTGCCCCTTGTCCTATCATTGGTCGTCACTGTAAAAAGCTTGGCTCCATC
>VZRW01010299.1:45029-55373 GCA_013398125.1 Aegotheles bennettii
TCTGGTGTGTCAGCCACTCCTCCCAGCTTAGTGTCATCAGCAAACTTGCTGAGGATACATTCTGCACCCTCATCCAGGTCGTTGATGAAGATATTGAACAACACCGGTCCCAGTACCGACCCCTGAGACTCCACCACCTCCCTGGGCAAAGTAGGAGTAGGAAAACACAAGAAACACAAGTAGGAAACACAAGGAAAAAGTGTCAGCAGTCTGGTTGCCTTTGGCAAACGTGACCACGATTCCTCAGCTCCTGCTTTGAGGAACCCCATGGTCAGGAGCCCCCCAGCACTCCATCCGCACTCCTCAACACTCACGCCACCAGCACTGAGCACCCCCCCGAGCTGCTGCTGCCGTTTTGAATCCCCAGCTATTTCTCTATAAAATCCCCTATTTCTCTATAAATAAAGAAATAAAAATAACTGTATTTATAAAGTTCTGATGCCAAGGATAACACGAGAGCTTTTACATCAAAGGGATGTACAAACGTTAACTAATTACACCACGTAACTGAGGTGGAGGAGTCATCTGAGATGCCCCAGGGAGACAAAAACAAATGTCTAATTGGATTATTTTATTAGTCAAATTCCCCCACGGTACAAAATATGCATTTGTGTCGGGCCCAGCAACATTTACAGCTGTGTTAGATAATGAGCTTCTGGGAAAAGATCAAGAGAAAACCCCGATCAGATGGAATCTGCGATTAGAGCCGGGCACTGGAACAGATTCATCTTGCTATTAACGAGCTGAAGGATGGGCTCCAGCTAACGAGGTTCACGGGCTCCAGAGCAAAGGGGAAAACACAGCCACGTGTGATGGCAGCAGGATGAAACACTCACTGGTTTTCCAGAGGCAAAAGAAGGAATGTTTAGGAAATAAAGCCGAATGCCGCGCAGGCGTCACTCATGTTCCCCTGGAAAGGAGGGGCTCGGGTGGTAGAGAATTCTTGTGTGTCAGAGACAGGCACAATAACACCCTGCTGTTCCTGTGCACAACACGCTCCTGATCTGCAGGCAGATGATGGAGACAGAGAGAAGAAGAAGCCCTCGTTCCTATCACCATCTGAAAGCGGTGCCAGCATCCCCCCGGTTAAGTTCATGGAAGCAGCAGGACACAGAACTGCCCAAGTGAGAGCATCTGCCCCATTCCTCTATGGAATCACAGAATCAAGGCTGGAAGAGACCTTCAAGCTCACCCAGTCCAACCCCCACCTCCAGCCCCACTCACCCACAGCACCCAGCGCCACATCCAGACNCATGTCCAACCTGAATCTCCCCTGCTGCAATTTAAAGCCGTTTCCTCTCGTCCTTTCACTGTGGGCACGGCAGAAGAGACCGACCCCCCCCTCACCCCAACCTCCTCTCAGGGAGTTGTAGAGAGCCATGAGGTCCCCGCTGAGCCTCCTCTTCTCTAGGCTGAACACCCCCAGCTCCCTCAGCCTTTCCCCATCAGACATTTCCCAGTCCCTTCCCCAGCTCTGTTCCCTTCTCTGGACACCCCCAGCCCCTCGAGGTCTTTTTTGAATTGAGGGGCCCAGAACTGACCCCAGCACTCGAGGTGCAGCCTCACCAGTGCCCAGCACAGCGAGTCCCAGCAGCGCAGGGGGAGCACATGGAGCCCTCACCACTGGAGCTGCAGGAGCAGCCCCAGAGCAATGCTCCATCACCCAGGGGCAGCACCTAGGAAAGGTGAAGAGCAAAGAGAACAACCTGGGGCTGGAGAGGAACCCACTCACTAAGAAAACCACCTCTGAAAAGCCCCAGGATGGGCAGGCACGTGTCTGAAGGTGATGTGTCCTCTCCTGGGTGGGTTAACTCGGGTCACAGAGGAGGGAAGAGCACCACGGCTCCCCAGGAGCTGCTAGAGCCATCACTCACCCACGTTATTTTTAAATCACCGAGTTATTTTTTCATATTTACACAGAGGCCACCCCCAACCATCACCAAAAGAAATCTCAGAAGACGCAAACTCTATTTTAGGAGGCACATCCAGCTCCCAATCCCTCTCTGTTTCTAATGCATTCACTTCAAATAACAACAGACACAAAAATAACTGCTCGTCAATGAGAGAAATCTGAATCATGGCCCAAGGGAGCAAGAAAGCAGAGGCAATTCAAAGACTTTTTTCACCACAATTTCTCATTCTGTACCCCAGAAATCAGGATCTCACCAGCATTTCAGGATTGCAAACTCCCTCACCAGCATTTCAGGATGGGAAGTTCTACCAAGTGCTTGGAGAAAAGTTTAGCATGTGTCTTGCTTCAAGGCTTCCTCATGAAAACCTTTCTGAAGTGCCTCACAAAAAATAAATAGTGAGGTTATTTATGAGGAGAGGAACACTGGCTGCCTGTGTCTCACTGGGGAACAGCAGGAGAACCACATCCCTGGGGACACCAGACCAGGAGGAGCACCCTCGTGGGAAGGGGAGTCCAAGATCCCAGAGTACAAGGGAAGGGAAAGGCAGGATGAACTCCAGGATTTCTGTACCCCCAGGAAAAAGGGCCTTTTCGTGGAGGAGTGTGGCAACAGCAGCTGAGCTGGTGCATCTTCACCCACTGGTGACCACGACCACTCCAACAGGGAGATGGACACGCTGCTTCTGCACCATGCAGCAAACAAAACCCACCCGGCGTCTGCTTGCTTCACTCACCAGCTCTTCCCAACACTTCCAGCCTAAAAACCTGTTCCCAGGCCCTCGTGATGCCACACTAAAGCCATCTCCAATGCAGCAGGTACATCCACACGTCAACGCTCCCTACGTTCATGGCAGACCAGGACCTCCTCCTCAAAGTGTTCTGCCTGTCTCTGAACTGAAATCCTAGGTTATCAACTGATTAGCACAGAGAAATGCTTTGAAGAAGCAATAAAAACACCATCAAGGTCACACAGGTAAAAATGGGGCATTGGCAGCCAAATCAGAGCCTTTGGCTGCTCCAGTTCCTCCAGGGACTGGAACTGGTGAACATTGCTCTATTTCAATACCCAGTTCGTATACAGGATCACTAAAACCAGCTTAGAATCATAGAATCATCATGGTTGGAAGGGACCTCCAGGGTCATCAAGTCCAACCTTTATCCCATCATATTCCTAACCATCAGACCATCAGACCATGGCCTCAAGTGCCTCATCAACCCGTTTGTTGAACACCCCCAGGGACGGGGACTCCACCACCTCCCTGGGCAGCCCATTCCAGTGCCCAACCACCCTCTCAGGAAAGAACTTCTTCCTAATCTCCAACCTAAACTTCCCCTGATGCAACTTGAGGCCATTTCCTCTCGTCCTGTCATCAGCAATTCGGGAGAAGAGACCAACACCAGCCTCACTACAACCTCCCTTTAGGTAGTTGTAGAGGGCAATAAGGTCTCCTCTCAGTCTCCTCTTCTCCAGGCTCAATAACCCCAGTTCCCTCAGCTGGTTCTTGTTTTCCAGACCTCTCCCCAGCCTCGTTGCCCTTCTCTGGACTCGCTCCAGCACCTCAATGTCCTTCCCATCCTGCGGTGCCCAGAACTGGACGCAGCACTCAAGGTGTGGTCTCACCAGTGCCGAGTACAGGGGCACCATCACCTCCCTACTCCTGCTGGTCACACCGTGTCTGATACAGGCCAGGATGCCCTTGGCCTTCTTGGCCACCTGGGCACTCTGCTTCCCCACATCCACTGTGCTGTTCAATACTGCTCAAACTCTGCTGGAAAACCAGCCAGAGGAGGAACCAGCAGAGGCTTCCCACACTACTCAGCCAAGTCTTCTCCTGTCTGTCGTGGTCACCGACATGCTGGGCTCCTTCTCACAGGTTTCCCACTGTTGAAAGCACTCGGCTGCTTTGTCATCTCTGCTCTGGCAAAGGATTAGTTCTAAAACCTCGTGTCCTGGTGCCAGGAAACCTCCTTTTCAGCTCTGCAATAGATCTGTTCCTGTCAGGACATGCAAGTTTTTTTGAAGCCACCCCACTGGAAACACCATACGGGCTGTTCCACCACAAGGTTTGCTGGGAGCACACGAATTCCTTCAGTAGAACAACATTTTGAAGCTGGTTGTGAAGTTCACACACCCAACTCCTACCTCCAGGGACACAAATCTTCCAGATTTTTAGGGTCCATCAGTTTAAGAAGTTTTCCTAGTCACAAAAAAGCCCCACAGCTCTTTGGAAACTTCATCCCAGCCCATTCTCAGTGCCCTCAAGACCTTCAATTTTTTAATTCCTATAAATGTACTTTTCAATCACGTGTTGTTACAGCTGCCACTGAACCAGCAGGACAGCAAGCCTGGGGTTGGTGTCTGACCAGTCTTCATGGAGCATTGGCCCTGCTAGACCCCAGTTAGCCCCCAAAAAGAGCATCCAAACACAGCTCCACACATCCACACGGTCCCAGCTGCAGAAAGCCCCTGCACGGAGCAGCTGGTGCTCTCCATCTGCCAGCAGCTCCACTATACCTTCAGTGACTCCCCAGGGATGAATTCTGAAAGATAGCCTATTAAGGTAATTAACTTACATCAAACGATTCTTAATTATAGATCTCTCATTATATACATCCCAGCCACAGGTTAGGAACCCAAGGAAGCAGCTCCAATTAAATACTCCTTCACCATTCCATAAAGGATTGTCTATACAATAAAAACTGGACAAAACATCTCCCGTGAACCCATTTTTGCAGGGAAGGGGTGTGACACACAAACAAGAGGAGGAAATTACCCCAACAACATGGAGAACCGTTGGGTTTTCTTTTCTTACACTCACAGGAAGGCAGCCAACACGAACAGGCAGGGCAGCGACAGCTCCTCTGCGGCTGAGAACTAGAAAGATCCTCGCCTTCAAAGGGAGGAGGGAGGGAGGAAGCTCTCCTGGATGAATGCCATCACCATCTGCTACCGAGATTTCTCTTAAAACACTCATTTTTCCCAGCATTTACAAAGCCACCCAAAGATCTCTCCCTTGTAAGCCTCTGCAGTGTCCTTCTCGGGAGAGCTGCTGCAGGAGAATGCGGGTCTGGAACTGGTGGCATCCAGGAGCCTCCAGGCAGCCCTGAGGCTGATTTTTTCTCCATCAGAAGGTTCTGCTGGAATAACTGGTGTGAGAAGATGGCAGCTTTAATGGCCAAGGTGGAAAATGCCTCTCTTCATCACCTCCCCTTGCTACTCGGAGCCATCAGACCAGGGAAGAGCCTCGCACGTCTCCTTTCTGGCGCCCACCAGCCAGGGGAGGGTGAGGAGCACCAAGAGCACCACAGTGCAGACCTCCAGGCTCTGCTCCTGCCCAGCACCTTCTGGGAAGCACTCAGTCTCTCCCCCGGTGTTTGGGCATTCACAAGAAAGGCAGGAAATCCTCTTCTCAATGCCATCCAAAGCCTCCCACAGTCTTTTTTCCTTGAAGGAACTCTCTGTATCACCATGACGGCGGCTGCTGACCCCACTCACACACTGCAGGAGACAAAACACGAAGGCAACGGTGCTCAGTGTGGAAAGCCACGGGGGTGCAAAGGTGAGTTAAGGAGCTGGCAAGACCGTGGCATCACTCAGCAGAACACACAACACTGAGCCTTATTCTCATCTGCTTCCCCGAGGCAACAAACCTCAACTTAGAAAGCACATTGGAAAAATGCACACTGGAAAAATGCACACTGGAAAAATGCACACTTTTCTCCAAGAAAAAAACTCTTCATCTTTTTTTGCCTGTAAATTATTGTTTTCCCATAGCACAGATGCTTTTGAAGAGCAGCTCCATACATCCATTTTCATCCATATCATGTGCAGTCAGCTCTTTGTCTTAAAAACCAACTTTCTTCAGATGAGCAGATCCATGGATACACAACAACAAACAGAGGAGCAGCCTATAAACAAAGTCAAGGGCTCGCAGCTTGCACTAAATAACTTCACATAGGGAAAAGCTCCAGGATGTTGTGTGCTCCCCCAGCACAAGCCACCACCCTCCCTTCATCTCCTGCTCTCTTTTAGAATCAGGCTGTCAGCTCTTCGAGGCAAGAACACCAGAATGCCTTTATTTGTTATGTAAATTGCTTCATAAAATCGGACACTGTGTAAGTAAAATAAAACCAAAACAAACTCCAAAGACTTATTTTGAGAGCTGCAGATGAAAGGGACGATACAATTAAAGATCTCCACGGTGGATTTTCTTCACACGCCCAGCAGCTCGAGCTGTATTTCAGCCTGATCCTTCAGTTATGAGCCAATTATGCCAGAAGCTGAAAAGCTCACCCTGTGGAGGAGCAGCAGAGACTGTCGACTCCATGGAGCACATGACAGCATCTCTACACACTTATTCTGAAATATTCAGCATGGTATTTTCATGGTGTTAAGGCCACGATGGAAAATTTTACAGCCAGGAATAAAAAAAATGTATTCATCAGTGTTTAATGCAAAGTGATGCTAATGGTTAGGAATATGATGGGATAAAGGTTGGACTTGATGACCCTGGAGGTCCCTTCCAACCATAATGATTCTATGATTCTAATTCTGCATGTCCTCCCACCTCTAAAAATAGGTTCTGGTAGGAATTCACATCTCACATGCAATTCCAAAGCATTAAAAGGTGACTTAAAAATCACAGCTTCAACCTGGTACTGCACAGGAGCTGCCAGAATGGTGTTTTATCTGCACCTCTGCTTGCACACTGTGTCTTGTTAAGAATTAAAAGCAATGTGTGCATCGTGGCTTTGTGAGATTCTGCTAAGAGGATACTAAAACTTTACAAGATGATGTATCAGTTGAAAGGAAACTGTCTGCAGGGTGCTCTTCTCGGTGTTTTAGGTACAGGCTTTCCTCTGGAATTCATGAATATCCAGCAATACAAACAGACTTCATGCAGCTCCCCTCTGTCAAGCAGTGAAACATTGTGGAAGAGGCCTGGTGAGAGCATCAAAATGAGTGTTTGCCTTCAGAGAACCAACAAACAGCCCATGGAAAGGAGAAGCTCTGCTTCATCACCTGGGGAGATCACCTAAGCTCACCTCTGTCGAGGAATCTGGGTTTTCAGGCCGGAGCAGTGGCAGAGGGAAGGGGAAAGGGGAGGCTGATGAACTGAACGATTTCTCTTATCGTGAGGAAGAGTCATTACAGCTTCATATTCCCCTGCTCACCCTCAGGTTTACCCTGGCACTCCATCCTGCCTGCAGCACTCCACCAGGCATCTCCCCGTGGTGTTACAGCCAAGGTTAACCTGAGCATCCTCTTCACTCCCCTGGGGCATCTCCAGCCCAGTTTCTCAGTGCAGACTGCACCAATGGTACCGACTGCTCCCCACCAGCCAGGAACTCCTCTGGATTGCCTCTGGAGCTGATAGAGCTCTTTAAAGCTTTTCCTACATTACCATTACCAATAATTCCTACATTACCATAAAAATTTCTGCCGGTGCTAATGAACCCATCAAGCTCCTCTTCACACCCCCCCCAAAGCAGCTCAAAACTCCAACACATATAGAATCATAGAATCATTCTGGTTGGAAGGGACCTCCAGGGTCATCAAGTCCAACCTTTATCCCATCATATTCCTGACCATTGGACCATCAGACCATGGCCTCAAGTGCCTCATCAACCCGTTTTTTGAACACCCCCAGGGACGGTGACTCCACCACCTCCCTGGGCAGCCCATTCCAGTGCCAATATCCCCTCCATGACACCTTCAGGGATTCCTCTTTGCTCCGAGAGCAACCACGACCTTGAATTCTCCTCCTCTTACCTTCACGCTGCAAATCACGGCACCCGCCACCAAGCTCTCTGGTCCCTCTGAAGCACACCCAGAAACATTCCACAGCCAAGCTGCAGGCAGGCAGGCAGCTCAGGGGCTGGCTGAGGGTTGGCTTATTCCAGATAGACCCAATTTAACCCCACCCTTGGTCCCAGCCCTTCCCTGATCCAGAAAGCCCTCGCCGCACACCGCCGGCACGGGCAGACGAGGAGGGAGGAAGGAAGATCATGGGTTTGAACGGCAGCCTGCTGGAATCCTTTCATCCCTGGGGAAACAGAGCTCATCTGCCAGGGCATCTGCCAGCACAGGCAGCAAGACCAGCCTCAAGGTCACCCTGGTCGTTTGCCACCCAGCAGCAGGGGCTGGAGCAGGACGGTTTCGATCAGGCGCCCATTAAGTGGTTTGATTAATTTCTGCTCATTTATAACCCTCCTTAAGCTGGGATCGAGACTTTTCACCTCAAAATGCAATCACCCCCAACCTCAGACACTGTCCCTGTGAAGGGATGTGCTCACTCAAGCACATTTCTCCCCCAATTGTCACAAAAACCACCCAGGAGAAGCCAGGCTGTGCTGCCATCCCCAGTCGCACTGTGCTGACCTTCCAGCCTGGATCCCAGTCCTGCCGTGGAAGTTGCCAGAACACCACTTTTCCCAAACAAATCCCACTCCAACCTCCACGCTGACCTTCCCCACAGCAAACCAGACCCTCAGCGCCCAATTTGAACCTAAATTTTCCACAGGAGGCACAGAAACCACCCCCAAACCAGGCAGAGGAGCACCATCACCCAACGCTTCACCCCAGCGATGTCCACCCTAATTTTCACACCAGCCACCTCCTTCATTTCCCTGCAGCCCATTAATTAGCACACCTCTAATTAACCACCCTGGAGCTCCCACGGGTGGGTTGTGCTGTGGTTTCCTCGCCATGGTGGCCACACCAGCAGAATTCCAGGCACAAAGCTGGGTTTGCTGCACCAGCACCATCACAGCCCTCTCCTGAATTCCTGCTCCATCCTAATTAATCCTCAGGCAGACAGAACACCCCACCATTACCTTAATTATTTAATTAGGATGGTTTCCTGGCACTTTGCTCCTGTAATCTAGCACGAGCTGGAAATGAGAGGGGACACAGGTCCCCTCAGCATCGCCGAGCTGCACCCACCCCAAACTGGTAACGCCAGCAGCACCCAGAAGTGTCCCCAGAAGCCTTCAGAGATGTCATTGCCCCTCAGACAGGGCAAAAGTGGAGCTTCCTGAGAGAGAGCACTAATTAAAACCTTACAATTAACAGCAACATCTCAGCGCTGCCGGACAACAGAGCCCTGCTAGGAGATGCAGGACCATCCTGATGCCCATTTCCAGCATGGACCCATTCACTGGTGTCCTCCTGACCATGGCACGGGTGATGGGAACGACGCTGATGCTATTTCATCCCCGTTCCCTCCCCAGAGGAAGGACTTCCCAAAGGAAGGACTCAAGGGAAGGAACAATCCCTGGGTTCCACCCAGCCACACGCCGAGTTCCACAATCCCTGGGTTCCACCCGACAGCTCCTGCTGCTGCCACATGAAGCCACCATCCATCCTGCACCCAACTCGCCCCACGGGCCATCTCCAGTTCCGTGTGGGCAAACATGGGTCTGGGGATGGTTTCATGGATCTGGGGGTGGTTTCATGGGTCTGGGGATGGTTTCATAGGTCTGGGGGTGGTTTCACGGATCTGGGGATGGTTTCATGGGTCTGGGGGTGGTTTCATGGGTCTGGGGGTGGTTTCATGGATCTGGGGGTGGTTTCATGGGTCTGGGGATGGTTTCCTGAGTCTGGGGATGATTTCATGGGTCTGGGGATGGTTTCATGGGTCTGGGGATGGTTTCATGGATCTGGGGGTGGTTTCATGGGTCTGGGGATGGTTTCATGGGTCTGGGGATGGTTTCATGGGTCTGGGGATGGTTTCATGGGTCTGGGGATGGTTTCTCCCCTACAAAGCCCAGCTTGGTCTGTGCCCAGCCCTGCCAAAGCTCTGGAGTTCCGCATCCCAGAATTACCCCATCCTCTTTCTCTCCATTGCTTTTCTTCCACCAGATCCCAGTCTGGTCCTCAGCCATCACCCCTGTCCCTCCGTTTGTCCTTCTCTCCTTGTCCCCATGCTCT
This sequence comes from Aegotheles bennettii, assembly GCA_013398125.1. Lineage (NCBI taxonomy): Eukaryota > Metazoa > Chordata > Aves > Caprimulgiformes > Aegothelidae > Aegotheles > Aegotheles bennettii. The sequence continues at coordinate 54,875 of VZRW01010299.1, forward strand.
GTGCCCTCACCAGTGACTTTCCCTCTCCCCCTCAGGTCCCTGACTTGGGCACCTCAGCACCCGCTGCAGCCCCAACCCCTGCACCCTGCCCCACCAGCCCAGCACCACCTCCCCTCCATCTCCAGAGCTCCTGGCCCTCAGCCTGACCTGCTGAGCCCTGACACTGTCCCACTGTGCTGTCCCCAAACTGCCCATGCTGGGGCCATGTCACCACCCCACCATGTCACCCTCAAACTGCCCATGCTGGGGCCATGTCATCACCCCACTGTGCTGTCCCCAAACTGGTCAAGCTGGGGCCATGTCACCACCCCATCATGCCATCCCCATGTCACCATCCCATGGTGCTGTCCCCAGAATGGCCATGAAGCCCCCATGTCACAAACCCATTTAACTGTCCCCATGTCACCCCCCACCATGCAGTCCCCAAACTGCCCATGCTGTCCCCATGTCACCACCCCACTGTGCTGTCCCCATGTCACCACCCCATGTCACCCCCCCA
>VZRW01010301.1:4340-22489 GCA_013398125.1 Aegotheles bennettii
CCCTAAAGCTCCAAATCCCCCTCCCTCCTTACTCCTGGTCCTCTCCTAGAAGCAGCGAGTTGGTGGTCTGGGAGAAGGTGCCCCCCAGCCCCTGTGGGTGCCCCCCAGCCCCCAATTTCTCGCCCCCATGGGTGCTCCTCGGTGCTGTTCTCCCATCTGCAGAGGGAGCTCTTGCCGAGAAGTTGCTGCCGTGTCCTCGGGGAGGGAAGGAAGGCACGGAATGGGGTTGGATTGGCTTGGGAGAGGGGAGAAAGGTGCTGTGGGACGTGGGGTTTCTCTCCGAGGGTGTTGATCCTCATTCTGCAGGGGGATGAGGGTCTGAGGATCTCTCCTAAACGGAGACAAAAGCTCCCGTGTGGAGCCTGTGCTGGTTGATGGGAGGAAAAGTTGGAAGGGTTGGGATTACCTGCGGGCTCAGCTGGAGCCTGGGTGCTGTTTCCAATCCCTTTGAGCTTTTCCCAACGTGTTTCCCTCTGGATCCTTCCCTTGGCTGCCAAATCTTTGGAGGCATTGCAGATCTTGAGGCCTTTTTATTATTTTATTTTAGAAATCTAATTCCTTGAGGGGCATTTCAGTATTTTATATTTTTTTATCAAGGGCCATTTCAATATTTTAGGTCTTTTTTTTTCTGAGCTGTGCAACCCCCAAAGCCAAAGCTTCAGGACAAAGGAGCCTGAAAGGTGTCTCGTGCTCAGCAGAGGATGTGTTTTTACAGAGGTCCTGTGTTTTTAATTGCCAGATCTGTTATTTTTTTGAAATATAGGGCATATTTTTAAATTTTCAAGCTCTGCTTTGGGGCAAAGAAGAAGCTGAGGGAGGGGGAAGTTTTATTGTGGGGAGATTCCCTGTTTAAACCGTGGGAGATGAAGGAAGTTTTCACTGCTTAAGGTGCAGCAATGAATCGTTTGCTGTTATTTTTTCCTCCCTTCTTCTCGGGATTTTTAGCTGATTTGCTAAAAAGTAGCAATTCTACCTCAAAGCTGGGTGTTTGTTGCTGTCTGAGAGCTCTGGGCGAGTCGCTGAGGCTCTTCCAGGTCACAATGCTGGCAGATGCAGCCCCAAAATGGGCAGATGCAGCCCCAAAATGGGCAGATGCAACCTAAAACCAGCAGTTTGTGCATGAAATTACCTGGGACAAACATCCACGTGTGAGGTTCTGCTGTAGCTGTGCCCTCTCGGGGTGCTCGGAAGGGCCAGGAAGGGCTTGGAGTGGATGGAGATGGGACCAGAAGGTGAAATGCAGAGAGATTTTTTTGCCCTGGGTGAGCAGAATCTGGTGTCCAACTCGAGAGCTTTTGGCTTCTGCTCCACTCGTGTCGCTGTGTGAGGCACTGGAGATCCCACCAGGACTTCCCAGCACCCAATTTATGTGGAAAATGGGCATGGAAAGCAGTGTCTGAAGAGCACAAAACCCTGTTGCTCTCCTCTTTCACCTCCTTTAGGGGTTTCTGGACTCCTCAAGGGAGGTTTTGCAGCCCTGGGAATAGGTAGCAGAGGGTTTTTGCCAGCTGAAATCCATAGCTTTCCCCTTTTTGTGCTGGAAAAGGATGCAGGGTTAGCTGGGAGAGGTGGATGTTTGGGAATAGCTAATGCCCAGCCGTGCTCTGCATAATGTGAAAGAACAATAAATGTGTGGATTTAAACAGAATATAGACAGCTAATTATCCCCGGGGTTAAACGTTCAGCTCGTTACTGAGGAAACACTGAAAAAACACCCCAAAACCCCCAAGAAACTGCTTTTTTTTTAATCCTAAAATGGTTCTTTTTATTGTGAGGTCTTGCCCTGCTTCACCTGGGTTTGTCCAGGGTGGGGGGAAGGAGCTGGAGAGCTTGGGCTGTGTGTGCTGAGGTTGTTCCTTCCCAGCCCTGCGTCCCTGCCTGCTCCTACCTGGTTTTTCAGTGGAAAAACCAATTTAGGGGGGGAAAAAACCCCCAAATTTGAGATTGGGGGTTGAACCCTGGGCCTGATGCGTTCTGTGCTCTGTTTCAGAGTTAATTCTTGGATCAGAAACCACCAAGGTGTCTGTGAGAGAGGAGCAGGCTTGGCTTGGACCACGGTGACATCTCAGGTATTTGTCCCTGAGCCTCGGGGTTTCGGCGCCGCGTGAATCCCCCAGGGATTCAGCAGAGAAACGGGGAAAAATCAGGACAAACCAGGCACTGGGCACATCAAACCCATTACTCCGTGGTGTATTTTACAACAGGTAGAATGAGTGCCCACATTCCCTGTGTAATTATTGCTTTTCTTTTCAGGATGTGCCATGAAATTGAGTTAATTCCCCTCTTGCCTGAGTGCGTTATGGGGAGGGGTTGGGTGCTGGAGCCCAAACACCTGGCCCCAAGGTGGTACTGGAGCCCAAACACCTGGCCCCAGGGTGGTACTGGAGCCCAAACAAACACCTGAACCCCAAACACCCAGCCCCAAAGTGGTGCTGGACCCCAAACACCCAGTGCTGGAGCCCAAACACCCGGCCCCAAAGTGGCGCTGGAGCCCAAACACCCAACCCCAGAGCGGTGCCGGAGCCCAAACACCCGGCTCCAAAGCAATGCTGGAGCCTTGGCAAAGGGATTTTTCTTTGGGAACGATGATAAATTACAAATGGGATCATTTATTCCGCTCGCAGAGACGACTTTGACTCGATCACCATTAAAATAGCTCAGGAAGGGGCTTCTTAACTCAAAGACCAATTAGCCAGCTGCTGGAGCCAGCCCGCGATCCCACAGCAAAACCCTCCCAAGAAGCAGCTTTGTTTATTCCTACAACTCCCGATTTCCCAGCGACAGCATCTTCCACGGGGCACTAAAACAACCCAGACAGATTTCTCCCTGTTTATCTCCCTTCCCTTCAAACGGGGAGCTGTTGAATTCCGAAAGCTTACTGAAATAATCCGTCTAGACGGAGCAAGAGCAGCTCAGCGAGTTGCTGCCACGGAGGGGATGTGGGGTGTGTTTAGAACTCATTTCTTTTTTGCTTTGCCTATAAAATTCCTCACATTTGCCCTTTCCCCAAGGGAGCTGAAGGGAGTTGAACGCTCCTTTTGCTGCCGTTTGGAGTAGTTTTCTCTCTGGGAGGAGTTTGGTTGCCACAGGGGGCTCCTCGGCGGGTTCTGTTGCTCGGTTATAACTCCCATATTTTATTTTAATCCTGCAGGTAGATCCTGTGACGGTTTTGTGTCGATGCTTTACTGTTTCTATAGACACTGGATAAGCCCTGTAACGAGTTTATTTGAGCTCGTGTTAACCTGTGCTGTTTTACCCCTCTCAAAATTGCTGCTCTGGTTTTAAAACCACTGCCCCGTCTTGCAGCCGTGGAAATTCCCAGCTTGTGGCTGGGCTGAGATTCCCAGCCAGGATGAAATTCCCAGCCAAGCTGTAGCAAGAGGCACCCAGTTAAATCCAGAACACACCAGTGTGAACCCCAGCTCGGGTTTGAGGCTCCTGGCTGCCCATCTCCAGCTCCGTATCGGGTGAAATAGCAATTCCATCATCCAGGAGTGAGGATTTGCCGTTTCATCCCCACCCGATTGATCAGTGGGGTTTGGTTTCCACTCCTTTATTTTATTACTCCCGTGCTTTGCTTGCCAAAGAGCCATTCCCAACCTGCTCCACGCTGCTTGTTTTCCCCCCCAAGACTTAATTACTGTTTATTTTCCTCCCTCGAAGTGGGGCAGAGCGGATTTCTTGGGTGATCAGGTGCGGCGTTTTTCCGGCTTCTTGAGATTCCCTGATAACTTATTTACTGGCAACTTCTGTCTGTTGCAGCAGGTTCCCATCCTCGCCGTGATTCTCTTTGCGGGGCTGCGTGGGCAGAGGTGTTTTTTAACCATTCCTTTGTTTCACAACCTAAATTCGAGGCAGCTTGAGGGAGCTCAGGTAAAGGACTCTCCGGTGCGGCGTCGTGGGGTTTTATCGCTGTCTCTGCCTTTCCACGCTCCCCCTGGGTGCATCTTCATTTAAAACCCAGAATTATAAAGACTGCTCCAAAGCACAGTTCTTCTATTTGTTTTTATTTGGCTTTTTATTTGTTTTTTAAACCCCTGAGCAATGCACATTGAGGGCGTTCAGCGTCGGTATCAGAGGTCGGGGCAGCGCCTGAACCCTTCTCTGCCACCCAACATTATCTGGAGATCACTGGAGGTGCTGGGAGCTGCCGGCAGCTGCTGCCTGCAGAGCATTTCCTGCTCCTGGACACAAAGCAGCCAGGCAGGGAAGTGAAACTCGGGGTGTAATCGTGCAAATCAAAGCACAACGGCTGGCAGGCTCGGGGGCCACTCGCATCCCTGCGCGGCGCCTTTAATCCTTCTCTAAATTCTTCAGCTTCCGTGTTTTTGAGCAGTTTCAACTGCTGTGGTTTTTATGGGGTGGTATTTAGCACCTCGAGGCATCAAAGGGAGTGAAAGCCTTGAATTCAGAGGGCAGGAGTGTGTGGTCACCTCGCTTCAGGACCCTGCTTGCAGGTAAAAAACCCTTTTGCACTGTCTTTTTTTTGGGGGCAGGCAGCAAATCTTGGCTCTGCCTCAGGTTTCCACCTCTCGGGTCGCTGCTTAGGAATAAGTCCTGAACCCATGCGTAGCTAATAAAGGAGAACTCAGATGGGAAACATCTATTTTTAAATCAAAACCAGGCTCGTTAGGACCCGGGGGCAGCGCTGCGGGAGCGTCGCCGCGTCGCTTGGGCTCCCTAAAAATAATCCGGGGACGGCCGGGAGTTGGACTAATTAATTCTGGAGCAAATGAGATGCGTGGTTCTCAACGCTGTGGCTTTGTTTCCCCCAAGTTAAACGTATGAGGTCTCCTGGTGTTTACAAAAACATTTGTTGCCTTCAGCTCCCTGCGTTTTCCATCTGGAAATGGCAATTTTTGGTGGTTTTTTTTTCCCTGCTTCGCTGAGGATTCGGCTTTGAGGTTTTGTGGCTTGGGCCAGATCCTTCCCCTCCTTCCCCCTCCAGGGAAGGCTTTGCCGTGGCGGAGCGGTCTCCATTGTTTCCTTTACCTTGTGGATCCTGTTGGTCTTTGTTTAACCTGTCATCCTGCTTGACGTGGTGCTGGGAAAACACGCGGATGCGAGCGGCGCGCGGAGCTGCCCCGGCGCCACGCGGGACCTTTGGGATCCGGGTTGGGATCCGTGGGGGGAGCATTTAAAGGGTGCTGGCAGCTGGGTGAAATTCTGCCTGCCCTGGGTCAAAGAGCTGTCACCAGGCAGGAGCCACACTCTGGGGCTGCTTTCCCGTCCATAAATGCTGGATTTGTGTAAAAGTGATTCTTTTCTGATGGTATCTGAGCCTCCCTGCTCGTGACGGTGCCTCCCGGTAGCTTTGAAGCCCCTTGGATCCTCACTGAATCCAGAGGGGTCTTAATACTTTATATATTGAATATTGCTTTTATTTTCCCTGCTACTTGTTCTGCCAACAAACAAAACACCACTTTTCCTCTTAAAAAGCAGGAGCGGGGCGGCTCGAGCGAGCTGGGAGCTCGGGGATGGTTGGGCTGGAACAGCAGCAATTTTCTTACCTCCTTTTTTTAATTTAATTCTTTATTTTTCAGGACCCGAAGGCTGATACTGACCGGGCTTGGTGACAAGAAGTTGCCTTTCTGAGGGAGAAATCTGGTGCTCTGCTGGCCCTGTCAGCAGCTTGCTGACAACTCCAGACCCCGACTGCCCTCGCCGGAGGGATTTTGCCATCCCAGCCCAGCTCTCTGCTGTTCCCTGCTGGTGTGGGAAGTGCCACTCAAGGGCGAGGACTCTGGGTTCCCCCCCCTCTTCCCTTTCCCTTGGAGCTGAGATGTCTAAAAAGCAAAACACAAGAGGTAAGAGGCACGCGAGTGGATGTGATCAAACACCAATACACAGCGCTATTGATCGCCGAGTTATCAATTAGGAAAGGGGGCTAATTGCCTTTGCCATCCTTCCAGGGCTGCTGCTGTCACTTGACAGCTGATTGTCACTGTGTTGGTGACACCCTGTAACCTGTTGGGCTTGGTGACATTTTTAGTAGCATTTCAAGTTGTCCAGCTGGACAGTTCTGACTCTGCTGGCTCCCGCGTGATGTTATCATCACATCACTCTCCCAGCCAGACAACAGGAGGAAAAAATATGGTGTGGGGGTTGAATTACACACCCAAACTTTTCTATTTTACCGAGGTGCCTGACTTCCCTTTGCCCTGCACAGCCAGGGGGAATTTGAGGGGCGTCTGGGTCTCTTCTGAGGTTCCAAACTGGGGGTTCCGGGTCTCTCTTGGGGTTCCACCACCCAAATTTGTTCCCCTGAGAGAGGTGCAGAGGGGTGAGGAGCAAGTTTATGCAAAGGTTTTCCCCTTGCTTTGTCTTCAGGCTCAGTTTTCCTCCCTCTGCCCTCTCGTGTGGAGCTGCTCTTGCGTCAAGCAGCTGATTTTTGGGGAGGGATCTTTATTTGTGGCGTGTGAGACATTAATTCCAACTTGTGTGTGTTGGGGGAGGAGGGGGGTCGAGGGTTACGCTTCTCTTTTTATTTGAACTGACTACTAATTAATAATTTAAGGCGAATGGGTTTGACAATTCGTGTCCTCTACCTCAAGAGAAGAAGCTTTTGTTCTCTCTATATTGTTTTTTTTTTTTTCATAGCAGCTTTGGCATAGAAACAGGGTCTACCTGAGGAGCCTGGCCGTGCTTTGCCAGCTGGATCTGTCCATGATCCAAAGCAATTAGTAGCAGTTCTGGGAATTATTATATAGGAGGATTTTTTGGAGTGCTTTTTAAAAATGCTGTGTTCTTGGGACCCTCAAGGTATTAAGAAATTGGCTGGGAATTAAGAAATTGGAGAGGAAAAACACACCTTGAGACAGCAGGAGAGGGGGAACACGGCTGGGCAGGGGGAGAGAAATCCATAGGAAATGAGTAGGGAAAACCATGGGAAGCTGCTGCTGCTGCTGCTCTGAGGGAATTCAGGGGCTTGGCAGATCCCCAGCTGCAGGAGAGAGCCAGCACAATCGCTGCTCTTGGTGGTGCTCAGCAGAGTGTGGCAGGGACCTGCTGGGAAGCACCGGGTTCTGAAAGAAAAGGGAAAGGGATCTCGGCCATAAATATTTGACACCGAGCAGGAATGCAGAGGAGGTTTTAATTCCCTCTGCCCCCGGGGAGAGAAAACCAGCCCTGCTTTGTTAGGCAGAGTCCTCTCCACCCTCCGTGCAGTGGCAATGTGGACATAAGGGATGGGGGGGGGAGTCGAAGCTGCAGCCCCCGTCCTGCTCGGGCTGTGATTGAATTTTCAATCACTTCTGCTGCTCTAGAATGTTAATGTAGGCAGGAGATCTCCTCTGGAAAGGAGCCTGTGTACCTTGGCCAGGTGAGGGACGTCTTTGCTGGTTCTTTTTCTTTCTGAAAGCCAAACAAAAGCCCTTTTTTTGAGGTAAGAAAGGGCTGTTGAGGGGCATCGGGGGAAGGAGAAAGACCTGGTTTTAATAACACAGTGGTTGTGCAGTGGAATCAGGAGCCCACCTGCTGCTTCCTCGTGCCAGGGGATGGAGTGAACACCCGAGCTGCTCACAGGGGGATTTTTAACTCTTATGAAAGTGGATACACAAAGTTTGGCTGCAGAATCACTCTCGCTGGCCTTAAATAACTCCTTACTCACAAGATCCGTGCTGAGGAGGAAGCTGTTCGGTCTCTAAACTGGTCGTGCCCCTCTAAACTGGTCGTGCCCCTCTAAACTGGTCGTGCTGGGTGGCTCATTGCAGCCTTAGGACATCCTTTAAGGGCCAATTCAGAAATGTGAATGAAATACCACCCCAGTGATGACAGCTCTCTAACCAAACACCTCCCCAGAGTCCAGTAGGTTCGTGGGTTTGCTGGATCCAAAGGGATCCTGGATTCTTGGTGTTCCTGGTTCCCCCCCCAAGCACTTGCCCTCCCTCTCATCCCCCCTTTTGACTCGATTAATTGAGTGGAAGCAGCCACCGGGCTCAGGGATGGCTGCTGACCCCGGGGTGCAAAGCAATCACATAAATCTTGTTTCCATCGGACATCAGCCACGGTTTCAGGCTCGTGTGAAACCCAGGATCCTGAATAAAGCAGCACTGGGGCTCCCACTCATCAAGGAGCTGTTGGAAACCGATGGAAAACTCCCTTGCGTGGATTCAGGGAAGGTGAAAAGTCTTTGGGATCGGTCAGTGGGGAAGGGAGGGATGGAGCTGGGGCTGTGCTGAGCAGCAGGGACCCCAAATTGGGGAGAAATTCCCCTGGAACTCTGCTGTGTTTAACCAGGAATGCAGGAATTCACGGGGCCGTCGGCTGCGGCGCTCGGCTGAGCAGCGATGCTCTGCCAACACACTGCTTTCATTTAATTCTTCATTTTTCATGGGTAGAGGGAAATGAGGTGGGAGGGGGAGAGCCCTAATGGCTCCCTGACTTTGCTGGAGGCTGCTGGCTTTGCTTCGCTGCTCCCATGTCCCGAGCAGGAGGTGGAGGAGCACAGGTGAGACCCACAGGGGCTGGGACTGGGTTGGTGACATCGTGGAGGCGATTGGACCCGCACCCCAAGTGTTTCCTCACCCTGGGAAGCAGGATGGGTCCATACAAATCCCTGCCTTTGTGGCAAAAACACCCACTTTTTGTGTTGGGCAGAAACACCCAGTCCCTGGAGGTGTTCAAGAGGCGTCTGGATGTGGCACTGGGTGATGTGGGTGAGTGGGGATGGAGGTGGGGGTTGGACTGGGTGAGCTTGAAGGTCTCTTCCAACCTTGATGGTTCCTTGATTCCATGATCTTGAAGGTCTCTTCCAACCTTGATGGTTCCTTGATTCCATGATCTTGAAGGTCTCTTCCAACCTTGATGGTTCCTTGATTCCATGATCTTGAAGGTCTCTTCCAACCTTGATGGTTCCTTGATTCCATGATCTTGAAGGTCTCTTCCAACCTTGATGGTTCCTTGATTCCATGATCTTGAAGGTCTCTTCCAACCTTGATGGTTCCTTGATTCCATGATCTTGAAGGTCTCTTCCAACCTTGATGGTTCCTTGATTCCATGATCTTGAAGGTCTCTTCCAACCTTGATGGTTCCTTGATTCCATGATCTTGAAGGTCTCTTCCAACCTTGATGGTTCCTTGATTCCATGATCTTGAAGGTCTCTTCCAACCTTGATGGTTCCTTGATTCCATGATCTTGAAGGTCTCTTCCAACCTTGATGGTTCCTTGATTCCATGATCTTGAAGGTCTCTTCCAACCTCCATGGTTCTATGATTCTGTGATCTTGAAGGCTTATTCCAACCTCAATGATTCTATGGTTCTATAATCTTGAAGATCTCTTCCAGCCTCTGTGTTTCTGTGGTTCCATGATTCTATAAACAACATATTTTGGGGAAGAGAGGGTGTGTGGTGGTGACGTTCCTCCTCTCAGAGCATGGAGGAGCTCGAGTGGCTCCGTGTCATTTTTCCTGCTATCAGCACAGCGTTGGCTCAACAGCAGCAGCCCCAAGAATATCGATTTGAACCCTGGGTCAGCCCTGACTTCTCCCTTCACTCGTGAGGAGCGAGCTTGGCGTTGGTGCCTCTGTTGCCTGTTAGGGAGAGCCATTCCTACATGGAAAAACGAGCGGATTTGATTTGTAAGGAGAAGCAGGAGGTGTGCGAGAGGAGTGGAGCAGCCCTAAAACCACCAAGAGCTCCCACCAGTGTGTAATTTCTTATACAGCACCATTTTTTTCCCTAGAAATCTTGATTTATTGATTTCATTCCCTGGATTTTGGGGGTATTTTGGCCTGCCAGCAAGCTCAGACCGAAAGGATAATGATATTCCATGAGCTTCTTTACTCTGCTCCCGGAAGATGCATTAATTCCTGTCCAGTCACCTCTGCAGTCCTGGGCACTGCTGTCTCCCCCTTCCCAGGACGCCGAAGCTGCTGAAGCCGCCGGTAATTAGTGCAAATTGGCTCTGCCATTTCTTTAAGAGCTTTTTATTTCACACGAGCAGAGGTCTCCCGTGCTATCCCTGGGAGAGCCGGCGCCGTTCCCGTTGACCTGAAAAGCCACGGGGTCTGTAAATGTTTCACTCTTTAACTGAATTTTAATTCCAGAGCGTTTGGAGCACCGATGCTGTCCGGTTCCCCGGAGCCTGTGAGCAGGCAGGAGGAGGAACCACCTGGTTTTTAGCTCCATGAGCTCCTTCCCTGTGCAAACTTTCTGTGAGCTGGCACGTGGGTGTGGAGGGGACAAAGTGCTGGGTGGCCACCAAGGGCTGGGTGGCCACCAAGGGCTGGATGGCTGCTGGCCTCTGGGAGAGCGAGGAGCAGACCCAGCGTGTGCAGGAGGAGAAGGAAAGGGCCCTCGGGCATCTCCAGGAGCTCAAGACCGAGATGAACCAAGCCAGGGTGAAGGCTCGTGGTGGCCTGGCCACGCTCACAGTGCTCTGAAGGCTCTGGAGGGGGTGGTGGAGAAGGTGAGGCTGGTGGAGCATCCGTGGGGGTGCCACCGTCCCCTCCCAGCATGCTGTCACCCAAGTGTCCCCGCCCAAACAGCCGCAGAGGAGATGGAGGAGGAGAAGGTGCTGCCCTTCTACCTGTCCTCACTGGCCCAGGGTGAGCAGCAGGACACCCAGTGTGTCCTGGAGGAGCCACCAGAGGAGTCCCTGGCGTGGGTGAGGAGGTGGCACCGGGGTCCCCAACGCTGCTGTGGCCACCAAGGGTCCAGATGTGGCCTGGGGAACCCCTGAGCCCCCCTTCTGCCTCTCACCCAGGCTGTGTGGGGCTGGAGAGGTTCTGACAGAGGCTCAAGGTGAAGCTGGAGGAGTTGAGCACTATCATCCTACGCTCTGACAGCACTGGGGACACCGTGCAGTGTCACACTGGTGCTACCATTGCTTTTCCATGGCCCAGAGCAAGCCAGGACTCGGCGTGGAGCTTGAGGAGGGGGGAACAACAGCCTCTGCTCCAGCTTTCTTGAGGTGTTGGGTGTGAGGGGGTTGTATTTTGGGTGTCCCAGGAAGCAGAGCAGGCGTTCGTTAGGTCTCTAATTTTAATTCTTGCACGTGTGTTGTACAGTGAGCACTAATTAGCAGAGAGATGGGAGGAGCAGAGTGGATCTGGGAGGGTGGATGCTTCCTGGTGTTGCTATTTAAGAGATCCTGGGCTATTTATTAGTCCAATAAATAGCCCTGAAACACAAAAATAAGTGGTTTGGGAGGATTTCTCACCCAACCTCGTTTTTCTGGAGGGTGCTGGCGTGAGCAGAGGAGCCACTAAGGCTGTTGGTGTCCCCCCCCTGGGTTTGTCACCCCCTGGGTTTGTCCCCCCTGGTAGCACTGCACGGGGTGCATGTCAGCACATCACAGCTCCATCAAGCGACTCCTCACGTCGGCTGTGACACCCATGGGCTGAGCCCTGGCTTTGGGAAGGAGCTCGGTCGTTAATTCCAGGATCTTGAAGTCACCGTGGCCCCAGCCTCCTGTCCCCACGGGCGTGAGTGTTCTAAATTCTGTCCTTTCTCACAAAATACCTGGTGTCACGAGAGACCTGAGCACCAGCAGCCCTTTTAGAGTGCTCCAGGGCAATAGCAAATATCTACAGTGTCACTTTTGCATGATAAACACTTCAACCCCAGGAGGACTCAAGGCCATGGAGGAGCAGCTCGGAGCAAGGTGCCGATGAGCTCATCCCTTGTAAGACCAAGTGGAGATGGGGAAAGGGATGGGATTGAGCAGCTGGAAACCAGCGTTGGGGAGCTGAGCTTCATCTTGCCTGGCACCTGGGTCCTTGGTGGCTGCTCGGTGCTGAAGGTTTTGGAGGGACATCACTGATTGTCACCCGGAGATGGGCGGCTGAAAGCCATTTAGAAGATGAAGGACTGGAAAGTTGGTAACTGGAACTTCTGTGAGCTGGGGGAACTGCAGCTCGTGGGGCTGCAGGGGGGGGAAGGACGATGTGAGGAAGAATTTAACCGCTCATCTGTAGCCTTAATAAGAGGCTGACCTTTCCATCATGCTCACAGCTCTGTCACTGTGTTTGGAAGCATCGTGGTTTAAATGCTACATCAATGTCTGGGAACTGTGGAAGTCAATGGTGTGTCTCCAGGTCTCGTACGAGTTATTTAGAGAAGGTGAGGGAAAGAACATGAATCAGCAGCTTGGAATATCGGCTGGGCTTGAAGCAGAAAGGGCAGCACCCGGGTCTCTGTCCCCAGGCTGTCCCCAGAGCCACTGGTGGCTGGGAAACCCACCCAAGGAGCTCTGCAGGATCCACAACAAGCAAAAGCCCTCCTAGGAGATGTGGTGGTGGCTTTGGGAGCTCCCTGGAAAGGTGACACAGAATAGGGACATTAAACCTCCAGGGTCCCACCGTTGTCCCCTGCCTGGGGGCACATCTTCATCCTGGGGGCACGTCTTCATCCTGAGGCCAAAAGTGGCGAAGATGCCACTCCGAGGTGTTCCCTGTCCCTTTTCTCCAGCAAAGCTGAAACTGAGCCTGCCCAGCCCCCCTGGCAGGAAAATGGAGGGTGGATTTGCTGCAGCAGGCGCCCGTCAGGATCCCTGGGTGAAACACTGGGGCTTGCAGATTTATGTGACCTTTGCTCGCTGGCAGGGAGCGAACCTGTTGGTGATGGCTGTCTCAATTATGGGTCTCTTTTGGAACATCGAAGCATTACCTTGGAGATGGGAGCTGGCAGGGAATGCGAGCTGCTGGAGCTTCAAACCCATTTATCAGTCTGCTTGCCATTTGTATCTCCAGGTGGAGGAAATTGTTAACCACAGCACTCCGGGGCTTTGTTAACTCTTTCTTGCTGGGCTCAGGGAAAAATTCCTATGGAAACAGAGGAGCTGACCCAGAGCTGGGGAGGGAATCGACTCCCTGAGTTTGGTGGGGGGCACTGGGGTGGCCTGGCTAAACAGAAGCTGCTCCTTTGGGCTATCAGAAGCTGCTCCTTTAGGGTTTCATCATTTTGCTCTCAGCTCCTTGCCCTCTGCAGACCGTGTGCCAGCACCAGGCAGCGAGCACCGTACGTTTGTAGGATTTCAATTTACAACTCAGAGCTGACCTCTTGCTCCGTGCCTTTCGAAATGTCTCCTGGTGCCCGTTGTTCAGAAGAGAACTTCCCTCTCCTTTGTCCCTGCAGATCCGTCCGGGTTCATTTTTGATGTGCAGTCCAACACCGTGATGGCCCAAGGAGGAACCTTTGAAAACATGAAGGAGAAGGTAAATGTGTCTTCTGAGACTTGGAACTCGCCACGTGCCGTGGAAGAGCTCCTGGATGCTCCATCTTCATCTCCTCTCCGAGATGAAAGATGTTTCTGTCTGGGAGCTAACTGCAGCTCTGTCAAAAGCCAGGTTTTATTCAGGGTAAATCGTCCTGGCATATTAAAGTTTGATAAGGAAGTGATCGGTTATGGGTTTCAGACTGCTCGAGGAGGGGTGGCTGCGGGCTCCGTGTGGGATAAAGCAAATGATTTACACGTCCCCCCCTCTTCTCCTCCTCTTCTCCTCCCTCCAGATCAGCGCCGTGCGTGCGATCGTCCCCAACAGGAGCAACAACGAGATCGTCCTCGTGCTGCAGCACTTTGACAACTGCGTGGACAAAACAGTGCAAGCCTTCATGGAAGGTAACGGCTCGGGGAGGTGGTGGCTTCACAGCTCCTACACAGCTTCAGGAGCAGCGTTGTGCAGGGAGGACACCAGGGAGCAGAAGCTCGTGTGGCTTCTCAGTACGTCCAAGTGCAGGCTCATAAAGATAACCAAGGGATGATTCCCTTCTCCCCTCTCTTCCTTCCTCCTTCCTCTCTCCCCTCTCTCCCTCCCTCCTTCCTTTCTCCCTTCTCTCTCTCTCTCTCTCCCTCTCTCCTTCCTTTCTCCCCTCTCTCTCTCTCCCTCTTCTCACCAACATTTTAGTTGATGTTGGTTCAATGTGGGGTCAGGGCAGAGAGGAGCATTTGGTAGGTCTTTAGGAACAGAAACTCTCATTCCTGTGTATGAAATGGGAATGTTTTCAGCTTCAAAACCCAGCTCACAGACCTGCTCCTGGCGCTGGGTGGTTGTTCTGACCTTGGCAGGACCAGGCTGCCGCTGGTGACGGCGCCTGTCGCTTCGCGGCTCCCGTGTCTGCTGACGGCCTGGGGAAGGGATGACAGCAACTCCTGCACCCATCCCCACGCAGCCATGGCTCTGGGGAGAGGAGGCCAGCAGATACCTGACCTGAACGTAACCTCTGAGTTCAGAACATGCTCCAGGAGGGTTCCAATACCTTTAGCATGACAGAGCCGAAGAGAAGTTGGTTTTTCCTTCCTGGCACTAGGGGAGCAGCCCCATTCCTCAGTGTGTTCCCAAAGCAGAAACAAAACCAAGCCTTTAATTATCAACTAAGAGAAGTGAAACTGAGCTGCAGGAAGGGTTAGAGCTGGCTCCAGGTGTGGAGATGCTCCCACCTAATGGGGAAAGACCCGGAGTGGAGCCTGGTCCGCTGCTCATCGCTGTGTTTCATTTCAGGCAATGCCAGTGAGGTGCTGAAGGAATGGACTGTAACAGGCAAAAAAAAGGTAAGGCTTTTAAATTGACTCCTCACTGCATCTGCACTTAATTCAGTGATCAGACACAGCACCTGAATAAAGAGGTTCCTGGCTTCCTGCCCTTACAGTTGAGTTTATCCCGCTGACCCTCTACAGGACCCCTGCTCCTCACACGTAGCCCCACACTGAAGTAAATCTTTTATCAGGTCCATTTATTTCAGTGGAGCTCTGTAATTCACTGCTCAGATAAGTCGTGCTGTTCCATTTTTCATCCCTAACCTTTGGAGCTGAACAGTTGTGTTTTAATGCTGAGCTCTGTGGAAATATATTTCTTTGTCACGTAAGCTTTCTGGAGTGTTTTGCCTCCTTCTTTGCTCTGTGAAAGGGTTAAATAAAGATTTGCAGAGTTTCAGTACTTGATATTATAACACCTAAATCCACCAGGACAAGAATTACTGTCCTGAATACCCATGGAATCCCTGTACCCATGGAATCCCTGTACCCATGGAATCCCTGTACCCATGGAGTCCCTATAATTATTCCAAAGGACTCCTTTGAATGCTGTGAAAAGCCCCAGCATGAAATGGAGAGGGGCCTGGATGCCCCCATGTGGGATCTGAGGGAGGTTTTAGCAGAGCAGGGTCTAGCAGAGCACCCCAGCACCCTCCCCTTGCAGCGAGCACCCCCGAAGGGGCGCAGCCACCAACCCCTCCACTGTTTCCCGTCGGTTACTCAGCCTTTGACTGGTAACCAGTGCCTTGCTCCCCTTGGCATGCTGTCAGACAGGATAATGTATTCACGCCTCATTAATGCCACTCTTATCTGGCCTCATTGTTGAATAAATCCCTCCTACTGTTAACAGGATCAACAGCCCGGGCTGGCTGAAAAAGCATTTAATTCAGCTACTTTCTGCCAATAACCAGAAGCTCAATTTTCCCTTCAGGAATTAAGCTTAACATTTTTTTTTCCATCCCCCCCATCCTCTTTGTGATGTGGATTCCTAATCCTTAGAACAAGAAGAAGAAAACCAAACCGAAGCCGCAGGCGGAATCGAGCCCTGGGCTCCCGGACCCCAGTAAATTGGTGTCCACTGAAGAGGAGCAGTCGGCCAACTTGGAGAAGGGGGGGATCAACGGTTTCCATGTCAACGGCTGCGCCCACGACACGGAGTCGGTGGACTCGCTCAGCGAAGGTTTGGATGCGCTCTCAATTGATGCCAGGGAGCTGGAGGACAGCGAGCCCGCCGCGCCAGACATGCCTGATAGAACAGGTCAGTCCCTGTTAGCAGCCAGGAGATGGGCACCGAGTGCTCGCAGAGCAGAGGAGCTGCCTCCTGCTTTTCTGTGTCTCGGGTCGGCTGGTTTGATTTGGATGGCTCTGGAGGGAAGAGCAGCTCACCTCCATCCTCTGCTTGTTCTCTTGCTTTGTTGTAAAGAGGCGCTCAGCGTTCTGCTGTCCTCTTCACCTTCCCCTTTAAACGAGTGTGCTTTTCTACAGCCGTGCCTGAACTAGAGAATGGGATAGCAGACTTTGACACAAAATCGCTCACCATGCATCCTTCCCAGAGCCCTTCGTCCCTCCGACAGCGACCTGAGCACAGGAGCACTCCCAGGTCTCTGTCCCGAGCAGCAGCCAGCGGCTCCACTCCCGCCTCCCTCTCCGTAACACGCCTGGAAGACGCCCCCCTTTCTCCTGCAAACAAGAAGTTAGGTAAGGCCTGGAGGCTCCATGCTCTCCTGTGGTGGAGCAGCTTGCTCCTGGCTAAGTTCTCGCTGCCTCTCTTGCCATCTCACTGATGGATTTTGATTTTAATGCGACCTAACGTGCTGCTGATTATCCGGGCAGTGACTCGCGCCCTGCTCCTCCTCTCCCCTGTGCGCAGCAGGGGTTGTGACAGCAGTTTAGACACAGTGCCTGGAGCAGCAAACCAGGGGAGGACGTGGCCCATCTCGCTGCATACAATTAGCCCGTTCTTCCTGCCCCATCACAAGAACCTTGAGGTTCTTTCTCATCTTTTGTGAGAACTTGTCAAAAGGTCACAAGTCGGGTGCAGGCCGGTTACAAGAAGTGACAGCCTCCTTCTTAGGACTTCATCTTTTTGTTGTCCTCTGTCGTGGGCTTTCTGAGTTCTTAACGGTGACAAGTGGGGACAGGAGGGACCTCAAAGCCCCCCCGTGATGGCGAGCACGGTGGTTGTAGATGGCTCAAGGAGATAAGGTGGTGGTGGCTCACCTCCTCGCTGCCTGGGGAAGCTGCACCCAGGGGGTGTTGGTGCAGCTGGGCAGGGGTCCACTGCACCCAGGGGGTCAACTGCACCCAAGGGGGTGTTGGTGCAGCTGGGCAGGGGTCCACTGCACCCCAGGGGGTCAACTGCACCCCAGGGGGTGTTGGTGCAGCTGGGCAGGGGTTGGCTGCACCCCAGTGAGCTCCAGTGATGGACCCTTCTGAGCTGAGACCCAGGGATGAACCTGGGCAGCCATAACCCATCCTTTCAGGTCCTGATTTGAGGAAATAGCCTTAATTTTAGCTTCTGAGAGAATTCCCTCCCCCAGGCAAGCAGTCCTTCCGTATCCTCCAGCGATACGGCGTGCTGGGCTTCGGAGCAGACTGTGTCTCACTCATCTCCAGTGCCTGGCACAAAAGCAGCTCCAAGATGAGTTTGATTCCTCTTGTGTATCCAAAAATGTGGAGGGAGGTCCCTGCCTGTAGAAGGGAGCTCTACAAACCTTTAGAAAAATCTTTTCCCCGTTAGAAAATCTTTCAAGCTGTCCCTGCTGAACCCAGTGCTGTTATAACTGGGAAGGGGAAATAAAACAAAGCAGTGTAGAGTTTTAAAATAAGAGGGAAAAGCATCTTTAGGTTCCTCCCTGCTGGCTTTAGCAGCCTGATTGACGTGGCCTGCTCTGCCTCTTGGTAGGTTCCAATATTGAGAAGTCAGTGAAGGATCTGCAGCGCTGCACCGTCTCGCTGGCTCGGTACCGGGTCGTGGTGAAGGAGGAAATGGATGCGTCCATCAAGAAGATGAAGCAGGTCTTTGCTGAACTGCAGAGCAGGTGGGTGAGGACTTTGTTTGGAATAAGGACTTGGTTTTCAGGTCAGGTTCTCGCTGTGCTCACGTTTGCTCCTCAGCACCTCGTAGAGAATTAAACCTGAGCTGAAGTCTTGGTGGCTTCATGAGTCTTGGTGGCTTCGTGAGGTCCTCCTGTGGCTGTGCTGGCAGGGGGAGCTCAGGGTCCAGAGCTGTGTCCTTTAGAAACCAACTTCCATTAGAAACCAACTTCCATTAGAAACCAACTTCTATTAGAAACCTTCAGATTATGGTTGAATATAACACGGAAGAGAGAGAAGGTGTAAACACACACCAGAGATCATCCAGGACGTGGATGGAGAACCACCCAAGTCTCCAAACCACTGCTTGTGTTGGGGGATTAAAGCAGAGGTTGGGCACGTTTGTGGATGGGTGTTGGAAGCTGTGTGTGAAACGTGGCCATGGCCACAGGGGCAATGGGGAGAGCTCCATTCTGAGGCCTCTTTGGGAGTTTATAGACCTTATTTATAGAATCATTGAATCACAGAGTCATCAAGGTTGGAAAGGAGCTTCAGGATCATAGAATCACTGAGGTTGGAAGAGACCTCCAAGCTCACCCAGTCCAACCCCCACCTCCATCCCCACTCACCCACAGCACCC